>PNEQ01101913.1:0-16044 GCA_003012365.1 Medauroidea extradentata | reverse complement strand
TCATACCATCATGAAATATATACGCAATGCACCAATAAACTGGCACTCACTTGGATGGACGACAAGCGACATATTTGTGAAGATGGTCTTCACACCGTACCATACGGTTATAAAGTCGGCTAAGAATCATCATCCTTTGCTCAAGATGCGTGTTTTTTTTTATTTTACTAGTTAGTAGTTTACATGTTTTTCAGCACTATGTCAAGATTGCTATGAGCTTCAACACCATCATCAATGAACTTCAACACTGAGAAGACGGCTTGAAGATGTAAGGCTCTCGTGCTCAGTGCCCAATGATCTAGGCGATCATTCCAGGGAAGTCAGTTTCGGCTGCTTGCTGGGTGGTAAGAGGTGAGGGGACGTTAAGAGTGCGAGAGTTCTGGCATCATGAAAGAAGATTACTTCATCGCCTAGAACAGACATCCAATTTATGATTTCATGCATCAGAGTTGTCGGTTATTCGTACAATTCACACTGTAATAATTGATGGTAGTATTGTACTCGCATTTCATTCTATTACTTTATTTCTTCTCTTTTCCTCTATCTATCCATCTTTACTATTCTTTTTTGCTGTCATCTTTCTGTGCGTTCCACGTCCGCTTTGATGTTAGGGAACCAATTCCAAGAGGGAAGCTTTCCTTTTTCGGCCTCTAAACCGCCTGTACAATATGCTGATAATGCTTGAAAAAGTTTTATCAGCATATTGTATTGCCCAGACCCAAGCCTCGGGGAACTGTCTGCATAGTAATATGCAGATGGTAAGTGTGAGGGAAGGCTCTGACATGTTACATATTTTTAATTGGTACTGTAATTTATTAGCTGGTTGAATATACATTCATAAATGACTATGTCCCACAAAAGTAAAATTAACTTGGCATGTCACACGTCTTTTGGGGTGCCTAAAGGACATCCATTGATGACAAACTTTGAACAAGTTTAAACTCGAGACGATAAGCTGATTGGGGTAAGGCATGCAGTTTCGTCATCTTGCCCTCGCGAGGAGCGGGACTGTCCGACGGTGTAATGGCTTAGGTCATTAAGCTCGGCGACGCATGGATCCCTCCCCCTGACTCATGCTCCAGGTAGTAGCTAGCATGCAGGTTGAGACCATCCCAATAACTAGCCGACTTGGTAGCACCTGGGGCAAACCTAAGACTTGTGACGTAGATTGTGACCACATGCAGGGTGCGGTCTTGGCTGAAGGGGAGGGGATGTGTACAGCGAGGAGCTCTTGTGACTTCAGTCTACATTAACATGTCGAGCAAAATGCATGTGTGGGATAGCGATGACGACTGTGCTCTGGACGAGGTGTATGACGCTGTTGTGGCTGGGGTGTCTGCTTGTCAGGCATCAGCTCCACCACTACCGTCACCATCAACGCAGATCCTCATGCAGCAGCAGGATGCTAATGTCTCCAGCGGGGTGGAATCCGTTGGTGTTTTTGGGCCAGGGAAATGGCCTGCTAACTTCTCTGGGCCTGCTCCGAAGAGAGTTCACACTCCAGTGCGACCTGTGATGGCAGTGGCACCTATGGTGCCTGTGGTGGAGGAGCAGGACGACAGTGATGAGGAAGACATTGGCGCCTTCTCTGGCGGCGAAGAAGAGGGTGGCGATGTGGGGGAGGAGGTCAGGCGAGAGATCGCTGCGCTGCGGGCCCAGGTTCGGGGTCAGCAGGAGGACATCCTGAACCTGCGGCTCCAACTGCAGGCCCAGCATGCCATGGCAGAGATCTGCCACACCGCCACAGCTCACTTCCAGGAGGAAGTCCTTGTCCACCTCAGGACATTGGTAGGGCAAGGACCTGCCCAGCCGACTCGAGAGTAATAGTGTTTTTTTTTGTATATTGTGTAAATAGTAATTTAATAAATGTGATTTTCTTTAAACTTAACAATGTGTATTTGTGAGACATTATTTCGTGTGCCTGTCATAACTTTTCTTAAAGAGCATCAGATGCAACAGTCCATGTACACGCAATCAATTTTTACATAGCACACAAGGCCTAAAAAAACTGACGAATGTCATAGCTCTGTCTTGGGCTCTCGCAATCTCCATGTACACGCAATCAATATTTACATAGCACACTATTACAAGGTTTAAAAAAACTGATGAATGTCATAGCTCTGTCTTGGACTCTCGCAATTTGTAGTATCTCAGTGCTTGCCTACCAACCCATGGGTCGGCAGGGGTGACTGAAACTACAGAGAGGATTATGCTGTGTACCAAGAGAATCACATAGGGGTGGGGACCTGACGGAATGACAGAGCATGAGCTGAGAAGATGGAATGATAGAGCACTGGTAGAAAATTTGAGGGGAGCCCGAGCAGGGGAGTTGGTCTGGGGAGCCAAAGGAGGGGAGTTGGTCTGGGGAGCCAGAGGAGGGGAGTTGGTCTGGGGAGCCGGAGAATGACAGAGCATGAGCTGGGGAGATGGAATGATAGAGCACGAGTAGAAAATTCGAGGGGAGCCAGAGGAGGGGAGCTGGTCTGGGGAGCCATGGAATAACAGAGCAGAAGGAGGGGAGCCAGAGCAGGGGTGGGGACCAGATGGAATGACAGATCAAGATAATCATGCAGGGGATTGGAATGGGGAGCAGATGGAATGACAGAGCAAGAGAAGGGAGCCAGATGGAATGACAGAGCGGAAGGAAGGAGAGCCAGAGCAGGGGTGGGGAGCAGATGGAATGACAGAGCAGAAGGAAGGAGAGCCAGAGCAGGGGTGGGGAGCAGATGGAATGACAGAGCAGAAGGAAGGAGAGCCAGAGCAGGGGTGGGGAGCAGATGGAATGACAGAGCAGAAGGAAGGAGAGCCAGAGCAGGGGGATTGGAATAGGGAGCCATGGAATGACAGAGTAGAAAATTCTAGAAAATTAAGTGACGTCATCAGAGGCAGGTGATGCAATCCAAGATGGCGACAGGAAGTGATGCAATCCAAGATGGCGACTGCAATGGTCAAGGTCATCCAAGATGGCGGACGGGTGACGTCATCCCCCCTCCCCTGTCCCCGGACATACATTTTACATCTACTCACAATAGTGCTTGACGTGTGGTGGCTAACCAAAACAAGTAAGACCACGTCATAAATGTGTTAGCCAATAAGAACGTGTTTTCGATGTTTGTGGCGGCGTTTGAAAATATGGCATTTTTAAAGCTGAATAATTCTAAGTTTACAATGTTCACGGGGCTATTGCTTTGCCTGGCTGCATTTAGTGCCGAAATAATTCGGAAGAATGAGGTAAATATTAAAAACTATTTCTAGGAATTTTCCTTATTGTATAATTAGCTGAGAGCGTATAGTATTTTTTTCTTTAAAAGTATTATTTTTTTTACAACTGAGCAACATTCAATATTAGCTCTCGTTTAGGGTTTAAAAAAATATCGTAACAAGGAACAAACAGATAATTATTGAACGTTTCTATTATTATCTGTTTGTTCCTTGTTTTTATTTGACCCGATTCCATTTTTGGAATTTCGTGTTGTGTATGTATCTTGCTGACTAAAGCATACTCTGCTTATTTTATGGTTTTCTATTGTTTGTTTTGTTTTCTTTGACAGTCATACATTTTGCAATGGAGTACGTCCAAGAAACTGAATCCAGCCATGCACTTCCATTGCACAGTTCTTTTAAAGATCATACCTAGAAACATTACTGGTATGTACAGTACATTTAACTTTGTTTTGCCGTTTAGAAATAAAGTACGTATATCATAGACGCGAGCCGACAAGGAGAAGACTGCAAGCCAGTGCACTGACTTTCGTACAATTCACATAGAGGCGATAATGTATGTCTTAGCGCGGGTCGAGTTGCCCTTATGCCCGAAGCCTCTAAACTACGGGCTTACAAAAAGTAACCTTATAGAGTTTAGCTAGGTTTACTCGGTCCCCTGGCCAGATTTACTCGATCACGAAAGGTTACCCAGGTTGCCAACGAACACCTTAATGTAAATTTAAGACGGCGTTAGTTAAAAAATATATATTACACTTGTGTTATGCATCGTACTTAATAATGACAACATAGTTTTTATAGATATTTTAATCCCACGCAAAAAATTGCAGAGTAAAATAAAAAAAAACAGTAATATTAGGCAGTAGGTCTACTGCACTGACGTAAATAATTATTATTTTTTTTTGTAAAAACGAATCACTATACATTTAATTCTAAAACTCGAGCCTCTCACATTGCCGTTTCACATTCTTAGTCTTAGGCTACATTATTCGATATTTTAAACTTCGTGGGTTAGTCACTCCCTCCTTTTTTATGTCTAAACTTATACTATTCGGCCATTACGCGTGTATTGTCTACAAACACGTGTTACCAGAGTCAGTTCACTAGATGGTCGAATTGACTCGGTTAAGGGCGCGGTGTACAGCAATTTTCATTATCATTATTTTATTTTTTATTTGTACCATTTATTCATTTCTTATTTTAGACACAAAATGTGACTAAATTCAGCTCTTATGAAATTTTTTTATCTCTTTTAGTTTTCGCGTAATGGTTTGTTAAAGTCATATTATGCATGTTTCCGTTTTAACGACTACACTAAAACCAACTGACATACCAAACTCAAAAAAATCACAGTGGATAAAGACATTGCAGGCTACAATGACATGCTCATAAAATTAAAGAATAAAGGTTATTTGAATTTTAAAAAATGCTGAAACTAAAAATAAAAACTTTAAAAATTCAATCATTTTTTAAATAAATATAATTTTTATTCTTTAATTTTATGAGCATGGCATTGTAGCCTGCAATGTCTTTATCCACTGTGATTTTTTTTTAGTTTCGTATATCAGTTGGTTTTAGTGTAGTTAAAACGGAAACATGCAAAATATGACTTTAACAAGCCATTACGCTAAATCTATTAGAGATAGAAAAAATTTCGTAAGAGCCAAATTTAGTCACATTTTGTGTCTAAAATAAGAAAAAAATATCTGGTACAAAAAATATATAAAAATGGTGATGAAAATTGCGCTAGACCGCGTCCTTAATTTCTTGTACGTGAGTTAACTTCAATATTGTCTAATGTCTAGCCAGCCGAGTTAAGGTTTAAATATAACGAATTTACATTTTGTAAACGTTTCTAGACAGAAGGCGCTCTTACAACGTAACTTGCGTAGGCCTATATGATATTCAATATTAGATCATTAGTCTAATAACAAAGAAAGTTTATAATAAGTTTTTTCCGCAGAGACGTTAGTAGCAAAACAAATCGCCACGAAATCTAGCGAGCAGAACGTTAACTACATCAAGACAATCGTTATTCTCTGATTCTGGGGGTAATGGATGACATCTAGTGGCGGAAATATTTACTACTGCATCAGTAACAAACTGTCTTAAATAACGGCATGTTCGAAGTGACGCTTATAGTTGACTATATACATATATATATATATATATATATATATATATATATATATACACACACACACACACACACACACACACACACACACACACTAGCTGTCCCTTTGCGGCTTCGCCCGCGTGTACTATAGAAAAGAGTAACTAAATTTTAGTAACGTATTAATTGATGGTGATACTATATCCTCTGTTTATCTTTATAACAACAAATACAAACAGCTTTATCCAGTCCACTACGCTGAGGGTACTTTAATTGCAGAACATCTTTGTTTTTAATTCATCTTTATTTCTCTACAAAATAGCTACCCGGCCTCGGCTTTGCCCGCGTGAAATTATGTAATACAAACAGTAAATCTGGATAAAATATGTGATGAAGGCATTTAACAGCTGGCGTACTCAATAACAGTGAACTATAAATTGTCTTTGCTCAGTGAAAAGAGCGCACGCAATATGCTCGTATGATGTCATGTCATGTCCCATCGCAAAGACTTGCACAGGATACGAACCCGTAACCCCATCCCTCCCACACCACAAACTTTGTACAGTCCGAGTGAATACTTAAAGGCAGGCCGTAATAATACTTTCGTATGTACGGGCTACAGTCCAAAGAGGTTTTATTTATGGTGGGTTGGCAAAAAAAAACCCGCAACTCCACAGACTTAACTACAAATTATTCAAGACAGGCCATGAGAGTTATTTCGCGTGTACAGGCCATAGTCCAAAGAGGTTTAACTATAAGCAAGAAATAAAAAGGAAACAAATATTGAACTATTTCAGGTGTTACGAAAGATTATTCTTAAACACGTTTTATTTTTTTATAGGCTTTCAAGGACGAATTTCCAAAAATCGTTAAATTACTTTTTAGGTATTTACTTACGTTTCATTATAAGACAAAAGCCACCTCGATATCTCTAACGGTTTAGGTGATACGACTGATTAATCAAAAAACTGTTTTATTTTTTTACCGGCTTTCAAAAACGAATTTTGAAAAATCCTGAAATAACTTTTTTGGTATTTGCGTAAGCTTCATTTTAAAGAAAAAATCACTTCGATATCTCAGGTGGTTTAAGAGGAAGAGAGGATTTACTGTAAACGAATTAAACGGCTTTTCACCTCCTTAATATAAAAATTTCGAAAAATGCTGAAATTTGTTTCTAGACAATTGTATTTGCGACCTAACGAAGTGAATAAGACGACGATAGCCCGTCGGGTTCGAGAAATATCAAAAATTTGCAAAAAATACATTTCACACCGTTTCACCACCTTAATAGCAAAATTTCAAAATTTCCTTTCTTTGTGCGCACCTACGCCACAAGGGGAAACTTCCCTTAAAATTTCACGTTTCTAGGTCCAGTGGTTTGGGCTGGGCGTTGATGATGAATGAATGAATGAGTCAGTCAGCCAGTGAGTGGGGCACTTCCTTTTATATATATATATATATATATATATATATATATATATATATATATAGATACATGTATATATATATTTATACATACATGTATCTATATATATATCCTGACCCGATTTTCTCCTAATAATACGCTGAAAAGT
The DNA here is from genome assembly GCA_003012365.1 of Medauroidea extradentata. Classification (NCBI taxonomy): domain Eukaryota; kingdom Metazoa; phylum Arthropoda; class Insecta; order Phasmatodea; family Phasmatidae; genus Medauroidea; species Medauroidea extradentata. The sequence continues at coordinate 9,132 of PNEQ01101913.1, read as the reverse complement.
TTTTTTTTAATTCGTAATACTGTTTGTCATGAATTTTAATTAAACGCTTCAGCTAGCAAAATATGAAATACTTGACTATCTTCACAATCGTACTACGCTAAATTATCAGCTAACAACAGCCTTGTAGTATGTGTGTGCGTGTATATATATATATATATATATATATATATCATCGACAAGTTACAGGTTTTAAATATTATGTTAAATGTAAGCAATCCAATATTCTAAATAATAGAGATCTCGGACACCAGACGCTTAAATTCTTATGTGGTTTACTGTTAAATGCGAATATTTATTGTAAGTTTATTTTTAAGAATGCAACCACTTAACGTAAATTTATCTACATTAAGTAAAACCACCAGTCTATGACGATTGTTCTGCGAGCTCCTAGCCGGAGGGCAAAAAGTTTTGTTTTGAGAAAAACAGTAGAACGTCTGTAGAAGTACAAGAAAAAAAAACGTTTCCAGACAACGTGCATGACGGACATATTGCTTGCAACGTTTATTTATCTTCCTGTTCCTTGCTTTTACTACAAGACAAATGTAGTGTGCATGATTACAGTTGCCAATTACAAATGGCGGGAGTTAAATAAATAACTAATCCGTTGTGTTCATTGGTGACGTGGGGCTTCAGACTCGATGCGCCAGAGTACAGGAGTCGCTATCAATAGCTATTAAACTTTTCTTATGCTATATATATATCCCCGCGCATGATAGCTACTAGCCAATCATCGACCTCCTGGCACAATGTTTTATCGTATCCCCAATCATACGCAAACCATTTATTCAATCCTTTTAAAATTTAGTACAAGTGACATTTATTTGTATTGCTATCTCCTGTAGAAGTTTCATTAATTGTTTCTTGGTGATTACAAAATAATATACAATCCAATAAGAAGTTTTGTGGCACCTGCAAAATATTTGGTATTCACCACAAAATTATTTGGTAGGGTCTAAATTGACAAAATATTTTGTACGTACTACAAAACAGTTTTTTCTGCGTGGCAAGCCTAAATCAAGTCAATTGCAGGCTTGCCGCAAGCTTACATGCTATCTGGGAATGGACTTTGCTTAAAACTTTCCTCATATAAAAATATGGGGTGACCACTGAAAGTGTCAGTCAGGCGAGTGATCTACGATACCACTGCACGCCGTTTCAGTGTCATGCGGTAGAGGCGATACCACACCAGATGAGCCAGTCAACATCGCCCTTGGCGCCGTGCCTCACTCACACAAACACACGGCCAGTAGGCGGGCGTCTTAAGGGCGTTTGACCCGTAAAAATTCAAAATTTTATATTTGTGCCAAACACAGTTCAACTTTTGCACATCAGATAACATGTCATTTCCCCAAATAAAAAAAAATTTAGGTCCCATAGTTTTTGCATAATCACTCATCAAAGTCTCAAAATGGCCATTGCGGTGTAGCCAAAATCAAAAAAAGTAATTAACGAATAAATTAAAAATTACAGGAACTGATAGTTAGTGTATCAATGCACTTTACGACATGGTTGACAAAAGTTAGTTTTGAAAATTTCAGTAAGCCAAAAGTCAAAGTTATGCAAAAATTTACCCATTTTCATAAATTTTTTAAAAATACAAAAAGTTATCGCTTTGTGTTCACAAAAGTGTCTTGAAGTAGCTCACATCATAAAGAATCAATATGAATTATTTTGTTTCTGTAAGTTAATTATTTCTTATTATTTTGGCTACACCGCGACTGCCATTTTGTGACTTTAATAGGTCATAATGCAAAAACTATGGGACCTAATTTTTTTTTATTTGGGGAAATGACATGTTACCTGATCTGTATAAGTTGAACAGTGTTTGGCATAAATATAAAATTTTGAATTTTTACGGGTCCAACGTCCTTAACAGAGCCATTCTTCATCAGCCTCCAACATCATGGCAGTAATGGTTGGGTCTAAGGTGTCCAAAGTATATCCATCATCAAGTATAACATAAACTTAACCTAAATAACTAAACAGGCACTCCCATCTATGCAAGATATGTAGTACAAGAATGTAGCTAAAGTCACAGGTCCCTATTTATGGTATTTTAGTAAGTTTTATTTCTTAAATTCTGGAAGGGAGCTGATATCGCAAAACCGTTACATACAAATGTTGGAAGATATTTGTACTATATGTACCGTTTTTTATGAAAACGTTCATAATTTCAGCTAATTAATCACTTTAAGAAAATTTAATTAAGTCGATAACTAGCCAAAATTATAGAAAATTATGTTTTAAAAAATAGGCTTTATAGAAAAAAAATGTCCAATATTTCCATGTAACAGTTTTACATTATCTGCTTCTTTCTATGATTTAAAAATTAAACTCGCAAAAACAGCATAAATAGGAACCAATGGCATTAAGGGCCGTGTCTAAAGAGGGGAGGAGGACTAAAGGAGCATCTTCCCCGGACTTCACTTTCCAGGGGCTTCACTTTTTTAATTAAAAACATGAATGGTCTGTAATTTATAGAGCCGCGATTTTATGGCGAAAAGATTATTGCAACATTTGGTTTCGATGCGTCATGTGCGTATCTGCAGCTCTGCTACGTCGTTTGTGGTTGAGTGATTTTACTCTCACTGGCCTTGGCAAATTATAGACGTACATACTCACAATAATCATATTCTGATTGGTGCAGTCAAATGAGAAACGTGTCTGAACATAGCCACACTGCCAATAACCTTGAAACAGAACTGCCGATGTGCACGTGAGTCACTGAAACAAAGTGGGAAAAAAATCTTTTCGCGACAAAATCGTGGCCCTAGTAATTTAAAATGAATAGACTTTTCGTAAGTTCTTGCTAATCTGTTGTGGTTACTGAGAAGTATATCTCACGTATGAAGTGCATGTAAGGGTGTTATTGATATCAAATATTGCTAAGGCCAGAGCTAATGCAGTGCGGCCAACTTGTCAGTAAAATATAAATGCGTACAGGCGCACATTATCACTGCAACTAAAATAAAGGAGGTGGTCTCAGATATATGCTGCACCAGGCCTCACTTTATATAAAGTGACCCTGGGTAATATTATATGTTAACCAGTGTTGAGTAAAGGCACAGTCTTATACATTGGCGTTTTTCATTAACCGTAACGCTGGAATCACAATGGCACTACAGACGCGGCGCGAATTGCTAAAAATGTCTGCTCATCACCGTCCAAGCGGACGTGCCGACGAGTAACCTCGATACTAATTAGTGGACATATTTTGTATTTCGTGTCGCGGGCATTCGCGTCGAATCTGTCGCGCAGTTAGATTCCGGCCTGACCCTCGTCCTTAGCATTAAGAGTGAGCGATGGTCAATGTAAATAGAATTTGAGGTATAATCGCATATTTAACAATTTTTTCTCAGAATTCCTAAAAAGTGAAAAACAATAAAATTCAATATGGCGACTGAAACCGAACCTTAAATGCACGAGGTTCCTACGTCAGAGATTGTGCCTCAGAAGTTCGTAACGCTATAGAAACAATTTTGTTTAAAACGTTGGCTTAAACTATTGTCTAGGATTGCTATTGTTTATTTTCCGCAAATTGGCTTCAAGAAACCTACTGTTGTAGATAAATGCTTTTAGCGTTGAATTTTGTATCACGCCGTCTTAAGGCGCGTATTCTCTTGCGAGCTGGGTATCTCATGAGCCGCTCGTGATAAATGTATTGGTGCGAGCCTCAAGCGAGCACTGCTTGAGAAGCAAGTGCTCGAAAGTAGGATTATACTCTATCCATTCTAATGTTGCAGCTAGTTCATTCAAATGAATGGCAATAAAAATTTTTGCACGGAATAAATTTAATTTGAGACATTGGAAAATACAAGGAAAATTTGTTACGACACAATCGCAATGTGAGGAATCAAGATATAATTCAATTGCGTTGATTTACTTCGTTAGCAATTTATATTTCTGCTGCAACCTTAGAGTGGACAGAGTATAGTTTGTGTGACGATGCCGTAGGAACAACATGGTCTGCTTCGCCGTTCATACTCTCAGTGAGCCTGCCTTGGTGCTCGCCGGAAAAAATCAACTCGTCGTGGCTCAGGGTGAGCGGCTCATTATCTGCTCCAAGTGCACACATTAGCGAGTTTGGCTGTGTGAGCGGCTGATGAGCCGCTTGGCTCGCAAGTGTACAGGATGTTGCAAAATTCCATGTCAATATTCTAGGGAAACAATCCTCACGTGTAGAGCAACAGAAAGCGTGAACATAGGTCCAAAAACGCACCGTTTCTGCTCTACAGTTGGCAATACGTGATGTACACTCTAAAATATAGTTTGCAAATTTACCCGACGTGCGTATAGGAGATCTAAGAAAGTAGGTATGGTAGAATTGTTTCCCAGACATTCATGGTAACAATCCTAAACCTTTTTATAAAACAGTCAAATGTATACTGAAGTTACCAGACTTGTATTGTAACAACTGTAAAAGTTTGCATATTTACAAGACGGAATTATAGTAACTGTACCTTACTGCGTCTGGGATAATAACTTCCTAAACATTTAAGGAAGTCTTGTATACGTGGCTTCATCGATGTCGCTGGTGCAGAGAGGGCTAGAGTATAACAGGGTAGTCAACATTACAATACACGCCTGCCAACTCACCCAGTAAATGTATTGTGAGCAGTGTCGCTTACCTTTAAATATTGCTCATGTGCCGCTTATATTGCCGAGATTCTGTGTGGTGTCGCTGATAATGTCATTACTTTCATTAATGTCTCTGAGACTGTCAATATCACTGTCCCACACAAATATTGTACATCTATTGAAAGCGATGTTCATCTAATCGTAGTTATTCCAGTTCATTATATCAATGTTTTCTAGTGTTTGGACTGCATTTTCAAGTTATCCTTAGAAACGATTTGCAATGCATAATTAGTCAACGTTACTACATCAGGTGGCAAAAGAGTTACATTGTTATCGGTAGAACATGACTTTGTGACGAAAATAGTTTTGCATCACTTTGTTTCAATGACTTATGTGAACATCTGCAGCTGTGCTTCATGGTCAGTGATTGGTTGTTTAAACTGTGGCTTGTCTTGTGCTTTTACTGGCAAGTAACAGACGTATGATGTCACAGTAACCTTATTATGATTGGTCCAGGCCACGGTCGTAGAAGAACAGGTCTGGACACTCGCCTATCCACAAATGTATTTTTCTTGACCCCCTTGTTGTTTGGCTGTAGTTCGTCAAGTTACCGAGAATATTGTGTTTTATTGGCGCTGTAATTCGAGCGGTCGGACTCAAACTCCGCCCACTTTTTTCCATTGTTAACATTTTAAAGTAAATAAAAATTTCTGGAACCGTGCTTTATGATTGTGAGCGAAGGAAGTATTTTATAAAGTGATAAAAAAATACGTTTTGATAAATTGTTTATCCTAGTGGGAGGGAAGTGGACGGAGTTTGAGCCCGACCGCCCTGATCGCAGCGCCAAAAACGTACAGCATTATCGTGAACTTGGCGAACTACAGCCAAACAACAAGGGTGTCAAGTTTCCAGGCGAGTGTCCAGACCTGTTCTTCTACGGTCGTGGTACAGTCAAGTGAGATACGTGTCTAAACAAAGACAAGCTGCCAATAACCACGAAGCAAAGCTGCAAATGTGCATGTGAGAGAGACACTGAGACAAAATGTTGCAAATACCTTTTTGTTACAAACTCGTGGTTCTACGTAGGCCTATATAACGTAGTAGAGCACTAAGAAAGGATTTACGAAAATTCATGCCCTGAGGTTTTAATAGTGGATAAATATTTGTTTGGAAGTTCCTCATTCTTGATGTTAGAAAATGTTGATGATTCTGTTTATTAATAAAATTCAGTTATATCAGTGGTTTTGTAAATTCAATCCCTGAAGGGTAAAATAAGGGAGGAATATTTTTATGCGATGTACGTCATATTTGTAGTCAGAAACGTAGAATTTGGTATTTAGGCTTTTTAAGAACTTGTACCTAGTAAGAATACGTTTTAACTATGTTCGAAAGTATGTAGCAAATAAAAAATACGTTCTGACTGATTTAGTATTGATTTACCAAAACGAAAAGGTTGCTAAAATACGGCATTGGTAGAGCAGGTTACGCAGAAACTCTAATAGGTATTTGAGATAAGTGCCCATTGTGCACACGGCTAGTGTCCTGTAACCCACCTTCTTCTATGTGTATTGTACACCAGTAACTTGACAATGCCGCCTACATTTGCTGAAAGAGCAGCCGGATGAATCCATGTTCCATCAAGGTACAGCACAGAGGATTTTCCTCACCGAATGTATAATTTCCCTTCATTCTTCTCAAGTAATGTGCAGGCCACGTTACTATGCCGTTATGTTCCATAATGCAACGCCTTTAAGGTATAGATTTCTTAAATTGTGTTTCCGCCTTTTTGAGTTTATTCCTTAATAAGGGGGAGGTATGTTTACAAAAAATACGAAACGTTTTAATTATTTTTATCACTTGTACGAGAAATGGTTTGTTGTGTACATTGTGACAGCTCTTTACTGCTATGGAAATATTTAGATATCATAGTTATTGTGCGATGGCATATCAAAGTCCAAATTTGCATAAAGCGGTTTTATACTAAAAAGAAAAACAAACTGACTTAAATAATTTTCACTGAGCAATAGTGTCGCGGGCTACGTCAAGATATGTACAAAAACTACATTGACATTGTTTTATATTTAATAAAACACTGAATTTGGAATAACAAATTGCTAGTTTTTTTTTTCAACTAAAAAACCTTTAGATACAGATTAGGACTTGGATATGTCATTGCACAAAAACTATAAAATCTAAAAAATGTTCATTACAGTAAAAAGTAGTCTCCACACACACATCAGTTAAATCAGCATGTAGTGGCATTGACTGAAGGAAGAAGCAATGGTGGGAGAGCCACTCGAAGGTCATTGGTAATGCTATGTGTAAACGATCAGACACAGTTTAATTATTCATCTTACAACATGGTGGCAACTGTAAATTGTATTCCATTGTAGCAGTGCAGGCCTTAGGGATTAGTATTTCGTCTACTGTTCCGGATGCCATGTCGGACGAGAATAGTGACAGTACATGATATAGCGCGGCCACACCCGTTGGTAAACACCTTCAGATCTGACCACCCGTACCACTGGACTTAACAGACCAGAATGCCTCGTTTAAGTAGAAACTAAGTTTCGAGCGTTCCCTTCATTTCAGTGGTAATAAAAACGGTGGCGATGCGAAAAAACATATTGATCTGTCATTGTACTTGATGGGCGAGAAAGCAGACGAAATCGTTTTGACACTTGTAAATCCTGAAACTAGTTGGTCATAAAAGCACTGTCAGATGCTTTTGACAGGCATTTCAAACCACGAGTTAACGTAATATTTGAACGATTTAAGTTTAACTCATGGGTGCAACAAGTGGGTGAATGTGCTGAGGACTTTATCGCAGAATTACATATCCTATCAGAGTCGTGTGAATACGGCCCATTAAAAGACGAACTCATATGTGATCACGTCATATTGGGGATGCACGTTGTAGCCATTAGTGAGAGAATGCAGATACAAAGCTCCCTGACACTTCAAGATGCAGTGAACATGTGTTTTCAAGGTGAAATGCAGTCAGCCCAGTCGCAAGAGTTACGGTAGACCAAAGCCACAAATATCCTGAGAGTGGAGAGCCTAGTGGGAGAAGGAAAAAAATGAACCGAACCGACTAGCTGCATTATTCTAGAGGGAAACGACGTGGTGCAGAAGCTCATCAAATGGAACACCTACCAAATACAGAATATTTACATGCACATCACCTGGCAACAAGCTGTCTTAAGTGCGGTAGGATTCTTGGGAAAGGACCTAGCTGCACAGCACGACACATGACCTGTTAAACGTGCAACGGAAGGGGTTATTTTACTCGGCTTCAAAATCGTTGCATTATATTAATGAACAACATTCAGGAGAAGAAGACTTTACCACGGACTTCGTTATACGATAAGTATTATCTGGTCGAGAGCCAATGGAACCGAATCCTTTTAGAGGAAATGGAGATAAAGGAACTTGAGAAAGAGGTAACATTCCTTATCGATACTGAGGTCGACATCACATGCCTAAACAGTGAAACATTATCGTCTGCTAGAATTAATCCTTAAAAAAAAAGAGTCACATGAGAGTATGTGGGCCAAATTGAGGTCCGTTGACGGTGGAAGGTACCTTAACAGTGAGTCATGGATTACAAGTGGTGAAGTCATAACAATGTCAAATTTAAAGCTGAATTTCCACAATTGTTTGGCGAACTGGACAAATAGGCGGAGGAAATGGAGATCCATCTCAAGAGCGACGCCAAACCTTTTTCTTTGACGACACCGCATACTGTACCCTTGCTCTTTTTCTGAAAGATGCAGAAGTAATTGGATCGAGTGATACAACTGGAGGTAATTACACTTGTTGACCTTCCCACTCGGTTCTGTGCACCGACTGTACAGAACTCAATAAATATGTGGAAAGGGCAGTATTTCCTATTCACAAAGTGCAATACACCCTGTCGTAATTGAAAGATGCTACTGTTTTCAGAAAAATAGATGCAAACTCAGGATTTTATCACGTACCTATATAACACCATTTGGGAGGTATGTGTACAAGCATATCCCGCTCGGACTGAATGCAGCACCGCAATATTTAAGCATGAAAATTGTAACGATCACAGAAGGGCTACCAAATGTAGGGCTCTATAAAGACTAGGTATAATCGTCCGCCATTTTGGGTCCTTCGCAGCTACCGCAAGCCAAGTCATGTTCGCGCGCCCGAAAAATCGCAGAAACCTAACTCATCACCAATCGAAAACTATTTGGTCAATTGACTTTAAAAAAATTACAGAGTATTAATGAACTGTCCTGCCAATGACGCTATCCTTTAATTTTCTTTATGACAGTTATTTGCTATGTAAAAAAAAGTTTAACGATGGCATGAACATTTTTGACCGAGAAATGCAGGGTAAAATATAGTAAGCGAGAAACTTTTTGGTTTTACGAGATAGATGGGGGGTGTCAGTGGAAGAAACAAAAAGGATAGTATAAAATTATTATTTATGCCCCTCTTGGCGAGTTTCGCGAATCGCTGTTGTTTTGGCGGCAGGTTGAAGACAGAATATCTCTGGCGCGCGGCGCCGCGCCGTCTAGCTCA
>PNEQ01101907.1:0-22450 GCA_003012365.1 Medauroidea extradentata | reverse complement strand
AGACACGAGAATAATTATCACTTCCTCTGGGTTGCCTTGGTAAGCACGAGAATATATGTATCACTTCCCCCAGGTTGTCTTGATAAGACACGATATTATATATCACTTCCCCCGGGTTGCCTTGATGAGACACGAGAATATGTATCACTTCCCCCGGGTTGTCCTTATAAGACACGAGAATATATATATCACTTCCTCCCGGTTGTCTTGGTAAGACACGAGAATATGTATCACTTCTTCCGTGTTGTCTTGATAAGACACGAGAATATATATCAATTGCCCCGGTTTGTCTTGATAAGACACGAGAATATATATCACTTCCCAAGGGTTGCCTTGATGAGACAGGAGAATATGTATCACTTCCCCTGAGTTGTCTTGATAAGACACGAGAATATGTATCACTTCCTCCGGGTTGCATTGGTAAGACATGAAAAAAAATATCTCACTTCCCTCATGTTGCCTTTATGATACACGAGAATATATATCACTTCCTCCGGGTTGCCTTGGTAAGACACGAGAATATATATCACTTCCCCCGGGTTGTCTTGATAAGACACTAGAATATATATCACTTCCCCCGGGTTGCCTTAGTAAGAGGCGAGAATATATATCACTTCCCCGGATTGTCTTACTGAGACACTAGAATATATATCACTTTCCCAGGTAGTCCTGATAAGACACGAGAATATATAACACTTCCCCCGGGTTGTCTTGTTAAGACACGAGAATACATATCACTTCCCCCGGGTTACCTTGGTAAGACACGAGAATATATATCACTTCCCCGGGGTTGCCTTGTGAGACACAAGAATATGTATCACTTCCCCTGGGTTTTCTTGATAAGACACAAGAATATATATCACTTCCTCCGGGCTGTCTGGTACGACACGAGAATATATATCACTTCCCCTGGGTTGTTTTATAAGACAGGAGAATATATACATCACTTCTTCCGGGTTGCCTTGATGAGACACGAGAATATGTATCACTTAGCCCGGGTTGTCTTGATACGACACGAGTATATATATCTCTTCCTCTGGGTTGCCTTGGTAAGACACGAGAATATATATCACTTCCCCGGGTTGTCTTGAAAAGACACGAGAATAAATATCACTTTCTCCAGGTAGTCTTGATAAGACTCGAGAATATATATCACTTACCCTGGGTTTCCTTGATGAGACACGAGAATATGTATCATTTCCCCAGGGTTGACTTGATAAGACACGAGAATATTTATCACTTCCTCCAGGTTGCCTTGGTATGACACGAGATGATATATCACTTCCCCCGGGTTGTCTTGATAAGACACGAGAATATGTATCACTTACCCGGGTTGTCTTGATAAGAAACGAGAATATGTATCACTTCCCCAGGGTGCCTTATTAAGATATGGGAATATGTATCACTTCCCCTGGGTTGCCTTGATAAGACACGAGAATATATATCACTTCCCCCAGGTTGTCTTGATAAGACACGAGGATATATATCAATTCCCCCATGTTACCTTGATTAGAAACGAGAAAATGTTTCACTTCCCCCTGGAGTTCTTGATAAGATATGAGAATATGTATCACTTCCCCCGGGTTGCCTTGATTAGACACGACAATATATATCACTACCTCCGGGTTGCCTTGGTAAGACACGAGAATATATATCACTTCTCCCGGGTTGACTTGATGAGACATAAGAATAAGTATCACTTCCCCCGGGTTGCCTTGATAAGATACGAGAATATGTATCATTTCTCCCTGGGTTGCCTTGATAAGACACGAGAATATATATCACTTCCCCCAGGTTGTCTTGATAAGACACGAGGATATATATCAATTCCCCCATGTTACCTTGATTAGAAACGAGAAAATGTTTCACTTCCCCCTGGAGTTCTTGATAAGATATGAGAATATGTATCACTTCCCCCGGGTTGCCTTGATTAGACACGAGAATATATATCACTACCTCCGGGTTGCCTTAGTAAGAGGCGAGAATATATATCACTTCCCCGGATTGTCTTACTGAGACACTAGAATATATATCACTTTCCCAGGTAGTCCTGATAAGACACGAGAATAAATATCACTTCCTCTGGGTTGCCTTGGTAAGACACGAGAATATATATCACTTTCCCCGGGTTGTCTAGATAAGACACTAGAATATATATCACTTCCGCTGGGTTGCCTTGATGAGACCAGAGAATATGTATTACTTCCCCCGGGGTTATTTTGATAAGACATGCGAATATATATCACTTCCTCCGGGTTGCCTTGATAAACCACAAAATATATATCACTTCCCCCGGGTTGTTTTGATAAGACACGAGGATATATATCACTTCACCCGGGTTGCCTTGATGATAAACGTGAATATGTTTCACTTAACCGGGAGTTCTTTATAAGACACGAGGATATATATCACTTCCTTTGGGTTACCTTGGTAAGAGACGAGAATATATATCACTTCCCCCGGGTTGTCTTGATGAGACAGAGAATATGTATCACTTCCCGCGGGTTGCCTTGATAAGATACGAGAATTTGTATCACTTCTCCCGGGTTGCCTTGATGAGTCACGAGAATATGTATTATTTACCCCGGGTTGTCTTGATAAGACACGAGAATATATATATCACTTTCCCCCGGTTGTCTTCATAAGACATGAGAATATATATCACTTCTTCTGGGTTGCCTTGTTGAGACCAGAGAATATGTATCACTTCCCCCGGTGTTATCTTGATAAGAAATGAGAATGTAAATCACTTCCTCCGGGTTGCCTTGATAAACCACGAGAATATATATCACTTACCCCGAATTGTCTTGATAAGACACTAGGATATATATCAATTCCCCCTGGAGTTCTTGATAAGACATGAGAATATGTATCACTTCCCCCGGGTTGCCTTGATTAGACACGAGAATATATATCACTACCTCCGGGTTGCCTTGGTAAGACACGAGAATATATATCACTTCTCCCGGGTTGACTTGATGAGACATAAGAATAAGTATCACTTCCCCCGGGTTGCCTTGATAAGATACGAGAATATGTATCATTTCTCCCTGGGTTGCCTTGATGAGACTTGAGAATATGTATCACTTCCCCTGGGTTGCCTTGATAAGATACCAGAATATGTATCACTTCCCCCGGGTTGCCTTGATTAGACACGAGAATATATATCACTTGCTCCGCATTGCCTTGGTAAGACACGAGAATATATATCACTCCCCCCTGGTTGACTTGATGAGACACGAGAATATGTATCACTTCCCCAGGGTTGCCTTGATAAGATACGAGAATATGTATCACTTCCCCAGGGTTGTCTTGAAAAGACACGAGAATATATATTTCACTTTCACCGAGTTGTCTTGATAAGACACGAGAATATATATCAATTCCCCTGGGTTGCCTTGTTGAGACCAGAGAATATGTATCACTTCCCCGGGGGTTATCTTGAAAAGACATGATAATATTTATCACTTCCTCCGGGTTGCCTTGATAAACCACGAGAATATATATCACTTCCCCCGAATTGTCTTGATAAGACACGAGGATATATATCAATTCCCCCATGTTACCTTGATTAGAAACGAGAAAATGTTTCACTTCCCCCTGGAGTTCTTGATAAGATATGAGAATATGTATCACTTCCCCTGGGTTGCCTTGATTTGACACGAGAATATATATCACTTCCTCCGGGTTGCCTTGGTAAGACACGAGAATATATATCACTTCCCCCGGGTTGACTTGATGAGACATAAGAATAAGTATCACTTCCCCCGGGTTGCCTTGATAAGATACGAGAATATGTATGATTTCTCCCGGGGTTGCCTGATGAGACTTGAGAATATGTATCACTTCCCCTGGGTTGCCTTGATAAGATACCAGAATATGTATCACTTCCCCCAGGTTGCCTTGATTAGACACGAGAATATATATCACTTCCTCTGCATTGCCTTGGTAAGACACGAGAATATATATCACTTCCCCCGAATTGTCTTGATAAGACACGAGGATATATATCAATTCCCCCATGTTACCTTGATTAGAAACGAGAAAATGTTTCACTTCCCCCTGGAGTTCTTGATAAGATATGAGAATATGTATCACTTCCCCCGGGTTGCCTTGATTTGACACGAGAATATGTATCACTTCACCCGGGTTGCCTTGATAAGATACGAGAATATGTATCACTTCTCCCGGGTTGCCTTGATGAGACACGAGAATATGTATCACTTCCCCAGGGTTGTCTTGAAAAGACACGAGAATATATATTTCACTTTCACCGAGTTGTCTTGATAAGACACGAGAATATATATCAATTCCCCTGGGTTGCCTTGTTGAGACCAGAGAATATGTATCACTTCCCTGGGGTTATCATGAAAAGACATGATAATGTATATCACTTCCTCTGGTTTGCCTTGATAAACCACGAGAATATATATCAATTCCCCCGAATTGTCTTGATAAGACACGAGGATATATATTATTTCCCCCGGGTTGCCTTGATGAGAAACGAGAATATGTTTCACTTCCCCCTGGAGTTCTTGATAACCCACGAGAATATATATCACTTCCTCCGGGTTGCCTTGGTAAGACACGAGAATATATATCACTTCCCCTGGGTTTTCTTGATAAGACACGAGAATATATATCACTTCCCCTAAGTTGCCTTGATGAGACAAGAGAATATATATCACTTCCCACATGTTGTCTTGATAAGACACGAGAATATATATCACTTTCTCTGGGTTGCCTTGGTAAGCACGAGAATATATATCACTTCCCCCAGGTTGTCTTGATAAAACACGATATTATATATCACTTCCCCTGGGTTGCCTTGATGAGACACGAGAATATGTATTACTTCCCCAGGGTTGCCTTGATAAGATACGAGAATATGTATCACTTCTCCCGGGTTGCCTTGATGAGACACGAGAATATGTATCACTTCCCCCGGGTTGTCTTGATAAAACACGAGAATATATATCACTTCCCCCGGGTCGCCTTGATTAGACACGAGAATATGTATCATTTCCCCAGGGTTGACTTGATAAGACACGAGAATATATATCACTTCCTCCAGGTTGCCTTGGTAAGACACGAGATGATATATCACTTCCCCCGGGTTGTCTTGATAAGACACGAGAATATGTATCACTTACCCGGGTTGTCTTGATAAGAAACGAGAATATGTATCACTTCCCCAGGGTGCCTTATTGAGATATGGGTATATGTAACACTTACCCTGGGTTGCCTTGATAAGACACGTGAATATATATCACTTCCCCCAGGTTGTCTTGATAAGACATGAGAATATATATCACTTCCTCGGGGTTGCCTTGGTAAGACACGAGAATATATATCACTTTCCCCGGGTTGTCTAGATAAGACACTAGAATATATAATACTTCCGCTGGGTTGCCTTGATGAGACCAGAGAATATGTATTACTTCCCCCGGGGTTATCTTGATAAGACATGCGAATATATATCACTTCCTCTGGGTTGCCTTGATAAACCACAAAATATATCACTTCCCCCGGGTTGTTTTGATAAGACACGAGGATATATATCACTTCACCCGGGTTGCCTTGATGATAAACGTGAATATGTTTCACTTAACCGGGAGTTCTTGATAAGACAAGAGGATATATATCACTTCCACTGGGTTACCTTGGTAAGACACGAGAATATATATCACTTCCCCCTGGTTGTCTTGATGAGACATAAGAATAAGTATCACTTCCCCCGGGTTGCCTTGATAAGATACGAGAATATGTATCATTTCTCCCTGGGTTGCCTTGATGAGACTTGAGAATATTTATCACTTCCCCTGGGTTGCCTTGATAAGATACCAGAATATGTATCACTTCCCCCGGGTTGCTTTGATTAGACACGAGAATATATATCACTTCCTCCGCATTGCCTTGGTAAGATACGAGAATATATATCACTCCCCCCGGGTTGACTTGATGAGACACGAGAATATGTATCACTTCCCCAGGGTTGCCTTGATAAGATACGAGAATTTGTATCACTTCTCCCGGGTTGCTTTGATGAGTCACGAGAATATGTATTATTTACCCCGGGTTGTCTTGATAAGACACGAGAATATATATATATATATATATCACTTTCCCCCGGTTGTCTTCATAAGACATGAGAATATATATCACTTCTTCTGGGTTGCCTTGTTGAGACCAGAGAATATGTATCACTTCCCCCGGTGTTATCTTGATGAGACATAAGAATATGTATCACTTCTCCCGGGTTGCCTTGATGAGACACAAGAATATGTATCACTTCCCCCGGGTTGTCTTGATAAAACACGAGAATATATATCACTTTCTCCGGATTGTCTTGATAAGACACGAGAATATATATCACTTCCCTTGGGTTGCCTTGTTGAGACCAGAGAATATGTATCACTTCCCCGGGAGTTATCTTGAAAAGACATGAGAATGTATATCACTTCCTCCGGGTTGCCTTGATAAACCACGAGAATATATATCAATTCCCCCCAATTGGTTTGATAAGACACGAGGATATATATCAATTCCCACTCGTTGCTTTGATGAGAATCAAGAATATGTTTCACTTCCCCCTGGAGTTCTTGATTAGACACGAGAATATATATCACTTCCACCGGGTTGCCTTGGTAAGACACGAGAATATATATCACTTCTTCTGGGTTGCCTTGATAAGACACGAGAGTATAAATCACTTCCCCTAGGTTGTCTTGATGAGACACGATAATATTTATCACTTCCGCCGGGTTGCCTTGATGAGACACGAGAATATGTATCACTTCCCCCGGGTTGTCCTGATAAGACGCGATAATATATATCCCTTCCCCCGGGTTGCCTTGATGAGACATGAGAATATGTATCACTTCCCCCGGATTGCCTTGCTAAGATACCAGAATATGTATCACTTCCCACGGGTTGCCTTGATTAGACACGAGAATATATATCACTTCCCCCAGGTTGACTTGATGAGACACGAGAATATGTATCACTTCCCCCTGGTTGTCTTGATAAGATAGGAGAATATGTATCACTTCTCCTGGGTTGCCTTGATGAGACACGAGAATATGTAACACTTCCCCCGTGTTGCCTTGATGAGTCACGAGAATATGTATTATTTACACCGGGTTGTCTTGATAAGACACGAAAATATATATATATATCACTTTCCCCCGGTTGTCTTCATAAGACATGAGATTATATATCACTTCTTCTGGGTTGCCTTGTTGAGACCAGAGAATATGTGTCACTTTCCCCGGTGTTATCTTGATAAGAAATGAGAATGTATATCACTTCCTCCGGGTTGCCTTGATAACCACGAGAATATATATCACTTCCCCCGATATGTCTTGATAAGACACGAGGATATATATCAATTCCCCCGTGTTACCTTGATTAGAAACGAGAAAATGTTTCACTTCCCCCTGGAGTTCTTGATAAGATATGAGAATATGTATCACTTCCCCCGGGTTGCCTTGATTAGACACGAGAATATATATCACTTCCTCCAGGTTGCCTTGGTAAGACACGAGAATATATATCACTTCCCCCCGGGTTGACTTGATGAGACATAAGAATAAGTATTACTTCCCCCGGGTTGCCTTGATAAGATACGTAAATATGTATGACTTCTCCCGGGGTTGCCTTGATGAGACTTGAGAATATGTATCACTTCCCCTGGGTTGCCTTGATAAGATACCAGAATATGTATCACTTCCCCCGGGTTGCCTTGATTAGACACGAGAATATATATCACTTCCTCCGCATTGCCTTGGTAAGACACGAGAATATATATCACTCCCCCTGGCTTGACTTGATGAGACACGAGAATATGTATCACTTCCCCCGGGTTGCCTTGATAAGATACGAGAATATGTATCACTTCTCCCGGGTTGCCTTGATGAGACACGAGAATATGTATCACTTCCCCAGGGTTGTCTTGATAAGACACGAGAATATATATTTCACTTTCACCGAGTTGTCTTGATAAGACACGAGAATATATATCAATTCCCCTGGGTTGCCTTGTTGAGACCAGAGAATATGTATCAATTCCCTGGGGTTATCATGAAAAGACATGAGAATGTATATCACTTCCTCTGGTTTGCCTTGATAAACCACGAGAATATATATAAATTCCCCCGAATTGTCTTGATAAGACACGAGGATATATATTAATTCCCCCGGGTTGCCTTGATGAGAAACGAGAATATGTTTCACTTCCCCCTGAAGTTCTTGATAAGACACGAGAAAATAGATATCACTTCCTCCGGGTTGCCTTGGTAAGACACGAGAATATATATCACTTCCCCTGGGTTTTCTTGATAAGACACGAGAATATATATCACTTCCCCTAAGTTGCCTTGATGAGACAAGAGAATATATATCACTTCCCACATGTTGTCTTGATAAGACACGAGAATATATATCACTTCCTCTGGGTTGCCTTGGTAAGCACGAGAATATATATCACTTCCCCCAGGTTGTCTTGATAAAACACGATATTATATATCACTTCCCCCGGGTTGCCTTGATGAGACACGAGAATATGTATCACTTCCCCAGTGTTGCCTTGATAATATTCGAGGATATGTATCACTTCTCCCGAGTTGCCTTGATGAGACACGAGAATATGTATCACTTCCCCCGGGTTGTCTTGATAAAACACGAGAATATATATCCCTTCCCCCGAGTTGCCTTGATTAGACACGAGAATATATATCACTTCCCCCAGGTTGACTTGATGAGACACGAGAATATGTATCACTTCCCCCGGGTTGCCTTGATAAGATACGAGAATATGTATCACTTCTCCCGGGTTGCCTTGATGAGACACGAGAATATGTAATACTTCCCCCGGGTTGTCTTGATAAGACACGAGAATATATATTTCACTTTCTCCGGGTTGTCTTGATAAGACACGAGAATATATATCAATTCCCCTGGGTTGCTTTGTTGAGACCAGAGAATATGTATCACTTCCCTGGGGTTACCTTGAAAAGACATGAGAATGTATATCACTTCCTCCGGGTTGCCTTGATAAATCACGAGAATATATATATCAATTCCCCCGGGTTGCCTTGATGAGAAACGAGAATATGTTTCACTTCCCCCTGGAGTTCTTGATAGGACACGACAATATATATCACTTCCACTGGGTTTTCTTGATAAGACACGAGAATATATATCACATCCCCTAAGTTGCCTTGATGATACACGAGAATATATATCACTTCCCCCAGGTTGTCTTGATAAGACACGAGAATATATATCACTTACTTTGGGTTGCCTTGGTAAGACACGAGAATATATATCACTAACCCTAGGTTGTCTTGATAAGACACGATAATATATATCACTTCCCCCGGGTTTCCTTGATGAGACACGAGTATATGTGTCACTTCCCCCGGGTTGTCCTGATAAGACGCGAGAATATATATCTCTTCCCCCGGGTTGTCTTGATAACACACCAGAATATATATCACTTCCCTTGGGTTGCCTTGGTAAGACACGAGAATATATATCACTTCTCCCGGGTTGCCTTGATGAGACACGATAATATGTATCACTTCCCCCGGGTTGTCTTGATAAGACACGAGAATATATATATATCACTTCCTCCGGGTTGTCTTGGTAAGACAGGATTATATATATCACTTCCCCCAGGTTGTCTTAATAAGACAGGAGAATATAAACATCACTTCCTTTGGGTTGCCTTGGTAAGACACGAGAATATATATCACTTCATCCGTGTTGTATTGATAAGACACGAGAATATATATCAGTCCCCCGGGTTGTCTTGATAAGACACGAGAATATATATTACTTTCCCCAGGTTGCCTTGATGAGACACGAGAATATGTATCACTTCCCCTGGGTTGTCTTGATAAGTTACGAGAATATGTATCACTTCCTCCGGGTTGCCTTGGTAAGACATGAAAATATATCTCACTTCCCTCGTGTTGCCTTGATGAGACACGAGAATATATATTACTTCCCCTGGGTTGTCTTGATAAGACACTAGAATATATATCTCTTCCCCCGGGTTGCCTTAGTAAGACGCGAGAATATATATCACTTCCCCAGGTTATCTTGATAAGACACTAGAATAAATATCACTTCCCCAGGTAGTCCTAATAAGACATGAGAATATATATCACTTCCCCAGTGTTGCCTTGATGAGACACGATAATATATATCACTTCCCCGGGTTATCTTGATAAGACACTAGAATATATATCACTTCCCCAGGAAGTCCTGATAAGACATGAGAATATATATCACTTCCCCAGTGTTGACTTGATAAGACACGAGAATATATGTCACTTCCTCCGGGTTGCCTTGGTAAGACACGAGAATATATATCACTTTCCCGGTTTGTCTTGATAAGACACGAGAATAAATATCATTTCCCCCGTGTAGTCTTGATAAGACACGAGAATATATATCACTTACCCCGGGTTTCCTTGATGAGACACGAGAATATGTATCATTTCCCAAGGGTTGACTTGATAAGACACGAGAATATATATCACTTACCCCGGGTTTCCTTGATGAGACACGAGAATATGTATCATTTCCCAAGGGTTGACTTGATAAGACACGAGAATATATATCACTTACTCCGGTTTGCCTTTGTAAGACACGAGAATATGTATCACTTCCCCCGGGGCTATCTTGATAAGACATGAGAATATATATCACTTCCCCCGGGTTGTCTGGATAAGACATAAGAATATATATCACTTCCCACGGGTTGCCTTGATGAGACTCGAGAATATATATCACTTCTGCCGGTTTGTCTTGATAAGACACGAGAATATATGTCACTTCCTCTGGGTTGCCTTGGTAAGACACGAGAATATATATCACTTCCCCCAGGTTGTCTTGATGAGACACGATAATATATATCACTTTCCGTGGGTTGCCTTGATGAGACACGAGAATATGTCTCACTTCCCCCGTGTTGTCCTGATAAGACGCGATAATATATATCCCTTCCCCTGGGTTGCTTTGATGAGACATGAGAATATGTATCACTTCCCCCGGGTTGCCTTGCTATGATACCAGTATATGTATAACTTCCCCCGGGTTGCCTTGATTAGACACGTGAATATATATCTCTTCCCCCGGGTTGACATGATAAGACACGAGAATATGTATCACTTTCCCCGGGTTGCCTTGATAAGATACGAGAATATGTATCACTTCTCCCGGTTTGCCTTGATGAGACCCGAGAATATGTATCACTTCCCATATGTTGTCTTGATAAGACACGAGAATATGTATCACTTCCTCCGGGTTGCCTTGGTAAGACATGAAAATATATATCACTTTCCCAGGGTTGTCTTGATAAGACGGGAGAATATATATATCACTACTTCCGTGTTGTCTTGATAAGAAACGAGAATGTATATCAATTCCCCCGGGATGTCTTGATAAGACACGAGAATATATAACACTTCCCCCGGGTTGCCTTGATGAGACACGAAAAAATGTATCACTTCCAATGGGTTGTCTTGATAAGACACGAGAATATGTATCACTTCCTCCGGGTTGCCTTGGTAAGACATGAAAATATATCTCACTTCCCTCGTGTTGCCTTGATGAGACACAAGAATATATATCACTTCCTACGGGTTGCCTTGGTAAGACACGAGAACATATATCACATCCCCCAGGTTTTCTTGATAAGACACTAATATATATATCACTTCCCCCGGGTTGCCTTAGTAAGATGTGAGAATATATTACTTCCCCCGGGTTGCCTTGATGAGACACGAGAATATGTATCATTTCCCCCGGGTTTTCTTGATAAGACACAAGAATATATGTATCACTTACTCCGGGCTGTCTTGGTACGACACGAGAATATATATCACTTCCCCTGGGTTGTTTTGATAAGACAGGAGAATATTTACATCACTTCCTCCGGGTTGCCTTGATGAGACACGCGATTATGTATCACTTACCCCGGGTTGTCTTGATACGACACAAGAATATATATCACTTCCTCCGTGTTGCCTTGGTAAGACACGAGAATATATATCACTTCCCCGGGTTGTCTTGATAAGACACGAAAAAAAATATCACTTCCTCCGGGTTGTCTTGGTAAGACACGAGAATATATATCACTTCTCCCAGGTTGTCTTGATAAGACACAAGAATATATATAACTTCCCCTAAGTTGCCTTGATGAGACACAAGAATATATATCACTTCCCCCAGGTTGTCTTGATAAGACACGGGAATATATATCACTTCCTCTGGGTTGCCTTGGTAATACACTAGAATAAATATCACTTCCCCCAGGTTGTCTTGATGAAACACGATAATATATATCCCTTCCCCCGGGTTGCCTTGATGAGACATGAGAATATGTATCACTTCCCCCGGGTTGCCTTGCTAAGATACCAGAATATGTGTCACATCCCCCGGGTTGCATTGATTAGACACGAGAATATATATCACTTCCCCCGGGTTGACTTGATGAGACACGAGAATATGTATCATTTTCCCGGGTTGCCTTGATAAGATACGAGAATATGTATCACTTTTCCCGGGTTGCCTTGATGAGACACGAGAATATATATTTCACTTTCTCCGGGTTGTCTTGATAAGACACGAAAATATTTATCAATTCCCCTGGGTTGCCTTGTTGAGACCAGAGAATATGTATCACTTACCTGGGGTTATCTTGAAAATACATGAGAATGTATATCACTTCCTCCGGGTTGCCTTGATAAACCACGAGAATATATATCACTTCCCCCGAATTGTCTTGATAAGACACGAGGATATATATTAATTCCCCCGGGTTGCCTTGGTAAGACACGAGAATATATATCACTTCCCCTGGTTTTTCTTGATAAGACACGAGAATATATGTCACTTCCCCTAAGTTGCCTTGATGAGACACGAGAATATATATCACTTTCCCCACGTTGTCTTGATAAGACACGAGAATATACATCACTTCCTCCGGGTTGCCTTGGTAAGTCACGAGAATATATATCACTTCTTCTGTGTTGTCTTGATAAGACACGAGAATATATATCAATTCCCCCGGGTTATCTTGATAAGACACGAGAATATATATCACTTCCCCAGGTTGCCTTGAAGAAACACGAGAATATGTATCACTTACAATGGGTTGTCTTGATAAGAAACGAGAATATGTATCACTTCCTCCGGGTTGCCTAGGTAAGACATGAAAATATATCTCACTTCCCTCGTGTTGCCTTGATGAGACTCGAGAATATATGTCACTTAATCCGGGTAGCCTTGGTAAGAGACGTGAATATATATCACTTCCCCCGGGTTTTCTTGATAAGACACTAGAAAATATATCACTTCCCCCCAATTTGCCTTAGTAAGATGCGAGAATATATATCACTTCCCCGGGTTGTCTTGATAAGACACTAGAATATATATCACTTCCCCAGGTAGTCCTGATAATACACGAGAATATATAACAATTCCCCCGTGTTGTCTTGATAAGACACGAGAATATATATCACTTCCCCCGGGTTGCCTTGGTAAGACACGAGAATATATATCACTTCCCCCGGGTTGCCTTGATAAGACACGAGAATTTATATCACTTCCCACGGGTTTTCTTGATAAGACACAAGAATATATATATCAATTTATCCGGGCTGTCTTGGTAAGACACGAGAATATATATCATTTCCCCTGGGTTGTTTTGATAAGACAGGAGAATATATACATCACTTCCTCCGGGTTGCCTTGATGAGACACGAGAATATGTATCACTTACCCCGGGTTTTCTTGATACGACACGAGTATATATATATATATATCACTGCCTCCGGGTTGCCTTAGTAAGACACGAGAATATATATCACTTCCCCGGGTTGTCTTGATAAGACACGAAAATAAATATCACTTCCCCTGGGTAGTCTTGATAAGACACGAGAATATATATCACTTACCCCGGGTTCCTTGATGAGACACGAGAATATGTATCATTTCCCCTGTGTTGACTTGATAAGACACGAGAATATATATCACTTTCTCCGGGTTGCTATGGTAAGACACGAGATGATATATCACCTCCCCCGGGTTGTCTTGATAAGACACAAGAATATGTTTCACTTCCCCAGGTGCCCTTGATAAGATATGAGAATATGTATCACTTCCCTTGGGTTGCCTTGATAAGACACGAGAATATATATCACTTCCTCCGGGTTGTCATGTTAAGACACGAGAATATATTTCACTTCCCCTGGTTTGGCTTGATGAGACACGAGAATATATATCACTTCCCCCGGGTTGCCTTGATGAGACACGAGAATTTATATCACTTCCCACGGGTTTTCTTGATAAGACACAAGAATATATATATCACTTTCTCCGGGCTGTCTTGGTAAGACACGAGAATATATATCATTTCCCCTGGGTTGTTTTGATAAGACAGGAGAATATATACATCACTTCCTCCTGGTTGCCTTGATGAGACACGAGAATATGAATCACTTCCCCCGGGTTGTCTTGATAAGACAAAGAGAATGTATATCACTTCCTTCAGGTTGCCTTGGTAAGACACGAGAATATATATCACTTCCCCGGGTTGTCTTGATAAGACACGAGAATAAATATCACTTCCCCCGGGTAGTCATGATTAGACATGAGAATATATATCACTTCCCCCGGGTTGTCTTGATAAGACGCTAGAATATATATCACTTCCCCTGGGTTGCCTTAGTAAGATGCGAGAACATATATCACTTCCCTGGGTTGTCTTGATAAGACACGAGAATATATATCACTTCCCTAGGTAGTCTTGATAAGACACGAGAATATATATCCCTTCCCCCGGGTTGTCTTGAAAAGACACGAGAATATATACCACTTCCCCCGGGTTGCCTTGGTAAGACACGAGAATATATATCACTACCCCAGGTTGCCTTGATGAGACACGAGAATATGAATCACTTCCCCCGGGTTGTCTTGAAAAGACACGAGAATATATATATATATCACTTCGTCCGGGTTGTCTTGGTAAGACAAGAGAATATATATCACTTCCCCTGGGTTGTTTTGATAAGACAGAAGAATATATACATCACTTCCTCCTGGTTGCCTTGATGATACACGAGAATATGTATCACTTCCCCCGGGTTGTATTGATAAGACACGAGAATGTATATCACTTCCTTCAGGTTGCCTTGGTAAGACACGATAATATATATCACTTCCCCGGGTTGTCTTGATAAGACACGAGAATAAATATCACTTCCCCCGGGTAGTCATGATTAGACATGAGAATATATATCACTTCCCCCGGGTTTCCTTAATAAGACACGAGAATATTTATCATTTCCCCAGTGTTGACTTGATAAGACACGAGAATATATATCACTTCCTCCGGGTTGCCTTGGTAAGACACGAGAATATATATCACTTCCCTCGGGTTGTCTTGATAAGACATAAGAATTTATATCACTTCCCCCGGGATGTCTTGATAAGACACGAGAATATGTATTACATCCCCAGGTTGCCTTGATAAGATATGAGAATACGTATCACTTCCCCCGGGTTGCCTTGATAAGACACGAGAATATATATCACTTCCCCCAGGTTGTCTTGATAAGACACAAGAATATATATATCACTTCTTCCGGGTTGCCTTGGTAAGTCACGAGAATATATATCACTTTCCCCAGGTTGTCTAGATAAGACACTAGAATATATATCACTTCCCTTGGGTTGCCTTGATGAGACCATAGGATATGTATCACTTCCCCCCAGGTTATCTAGAAAAGACATGAGAATATATATCACTTCCTCTGGGTTGCCTTGATAAACCACGAGAATATATATCACTTCCCCGGGTTGTCTTGATAAGACACGAGGATATATATCACATTCCCCGGGTTGCCTTGATGAGAAACGTGAATATGTTTCACTTCCCCTGGGAGTTCTTGATAAGACACGAGAATATATATCACTTCTTCCGGGGTGCCTTGGTAAGACACGTACATATATATAACTTCCCCTGGGTTTTCTTGATAAGACACGAGTATATTTATCACTTCCCCTGGGTTGCCTTGATGAGACACGAAAATATATATCACTACCCACTGGTTGTCTTGATAAGACTCGAGAATATATATCACTTCCTCTGGGTTGCCTTTGTAAGACACGAGAATATATATCACTTCCCCCATGTTGCCTTGATGAGAAACGATAATATATGTCACTTCCTCCAGGTTGCCTTGGAAATACACGAGAATATATATAACTTCCCCGGGTTGTCTTGAAAAGAAACGAGAAAATATATCACTTCTCCCGTGTTGCCTTAGTAAGACGCGAGAATATATATCACATCCCCCGGGTTGCCTTGATGAGACACGAGAATATGAATCACTTCCCACGGGTTGTCTTGTTAAGACACGAGAATAGATATCACTTCCTCCATGTTGTCTTGGTAAGACACGAGAATATATATCACTTCCCCCTGGTTGATTTGATAAGACACGAGTATATATATCACTTCCTCCGGGTTGCCTTAGTAAGACACGAGAATATATATCACTTCTTGGGTTGTCTTGGTAAGACATGAGAATATATATCACTTACCCCAGGTAGTCTTGATAAGACACGAGAATATATATCACTTCCCACGGGTTTCCTTGATGAGACACGAGAATATGTATCATTTCCCCAGGGTTGTCTAGATAAGACACGAGAATATATATCACTTCCTCCGGGTTGCCATGGTAAGTCACGAGAATATATATCACTTCCCCCGGGTTATCTGTTAAAGACACGAGAACATATATAACTTCCCCCGGGTTGTCTTGATAAGACACAAGAATATATATCACTTCCCCCGGGTTGCCTTGATGAGACACGAGAATATGTATCACTTCCCCTGGATTGACTTGATTAGACACGAGAATATATATCCCTTCCTCTGGGTTTCCTTAGAAAGAAACGAGAATATATATCACTTCCCCTGTGTTGCCTTGATTAGACACGAGAATATATATCACTTCCTCCGGGGTTGCCTTGGTAAGACACGAGAATATATATCACTTCCCCCGGGTTGTCTTGATAACTCACGAGAATATATATCTCTTCCCCCGGGTTGCCTTAGTAAGAAGCGAGATTATATATCACTTTCAACGGGTTCCTTGATGAGACACGAGAATATGTATACCTTCCCCCGGTTGCCTTGTTAAGACACGAGAATATATATCACTTCCTCCGGTTTGTCTTGGTAAGACACGAGAATATATATCACTTCCCCCGGGTTGTCTTGATAAGACAAGAGAATATATATTACTTACTCCGGGTTGCCTTTGTAAGACACGAGAATATATATCACTTCCCCGGGTTGTCTTGATAAGACACGATAATATGTATCACTTACACAGGTTGCCTTGATAAGATATGAGAATATGTATCACTTTCCCGGATTGCCTTGATAAGACACTAGAATATATTTATCACTTCCCCAGGGTTGCCTTGATTAGGCCAGAGAATATGTATCACTTCCAACCAGGGTTATCTTGATAAGACATGAGAATATATATCACTTACTCCGGGTTGCCTTGATAAACCACGAGAATATATATCACTTCCCTCGGGTTGTCTTGATAAGACACGAGGAAATGTATCACTTCCCTTGGGTTGCCTTGATGAGAAACGAGAATATGTTTCACTTCCCCCGGGAGTTCTTGATAAGACACGAGAATATATCACTTCTTCCGTGTTGCCTTTGTAAGACACGAGAATATATATCACTTCCCCCGTGTTGTCTTGATAAGACACGAGAATATATATCACTTCCTCTGGGTTGCCTTGGTAAGACACGAGAATATATATCAATACCCCCAGGTTGTCTTGATGAGACACGATAATACATATCAATTCCTCCGGGTTGCCTTGATGAGACACTAGAATATGTATCACTTCCCCGGGTAAACCTGATAAGATGCGAGAATATATATCACTTCCCCTGGGTTGACTTGATAAGACACGAGAATATATATCACTTCCCCTGGATTGCCTTGGTAAGACACGAGAATATATATCACTTTCTCCGGATTGCCTTAATGAGACACGAGAATGTATATCACTTCCTCCAGGTTGCCTTGGTAATACACGAGAATATATATCACTTCCCCCGGGTAGTCTTGATGAGACACGAGTATATATATCGCTTCCCCGGGTTTCGTTAGTAAGACGCGAGAATACATATCACTTCCTCCGGGTTGCCTTAATGAGACACGAGAATATGTATCACTTCCCCCGGGTTGTCTTGTTAAGACACGAGAATATGTATCACTTCACCCGGGTTGTACAGATAAGACGCGAGAATATATATCACTTCCCCCGGGTTGTCTTGATAAGACACGAGAATATATATCACTTCCCCCCGGTTGCCTTGGTAAGACACGAGAATATATATCACTTCCTCTGGGTTGCCTTGGTAAGATACGAAAATATATATCAATACCCCCAGGTTGTCTTGATGAGACACGATAATATATATCAATTCCCCCGGGTTGCCTTGATGAGACACGAGAATATGTATCTGTTCCCCGGGTATTCCTGATAAGACGCGAGAATATATATCACTTCCCCTGGGTTGTCTTGATAAGACACGAGAATATATATCACTTCCCCCGGATTGCCTTGGTAAGACACGAGAATATATATCACTTCATCCGGGTTGCCTCAATGAGACAAGAGAATGTATATCACTTCCTCCAGGTTGCCTTGGCAATACACGAGAATATATATCACTTCCCCCGGGTAGTCTTGATGAGACACGAGTATATATATCACTTCCCCCGGGTTTCGTTAGTAAGACGCGAGAATGTATATCACTTCCTCCGGGTTGCCTTGATGAGACACGAGAATATGTATCACTTCTTCCGGGTTGTCTTGTTAAGACACGAGAATATATGTCACTTCCTCCGGGATGTCTTGGTAAGACACGAAAATATATATCACTTCCCCCGGCTTGTCTTGATAAGACACGAGACTATATATCACTTTTCCCTCGTAGTCTTGATAAGACACGAGAATATATATCACTTCCCCCGTGTTTCCTTGATGAGACACGAGAATATGTATCATTTCCCCAGGGTTGTCTTGATAAGACACGAGAATATATATCACTTCCTCTGGGTTGCCTTGGTAAGAAACTAGAATATATATCACTTCCCCCTGGTTCGTCTTGATAAGACACGAGAATATATATCGCTTTCTCCGGGTTGTCTTAACAAGACACGAAAATATATATCACCTCCCCGGGTAGTCTTGATAAGACACGAGAATATATATCACTTCCTCCGGGTTTCCTTTATGAGACACGAGAATATGTATCACCTCTCCCGGGTTGCCTTGATAAGACACGAGAATATGTATCAATTCCCCCGGGTTGTCTTGATAGGACACGAGAATATGTATATCACTTCCTCCGGGTTGCCTTGGTAAGACACAAGAATATATATCAATTCCCCCAGGTTGTCTTGTTGAGACACGATAATATAAATCACTTCCCCCGGGCTGCCTTGATGAGACACGAGAATATGTATCACTTCCCCCGGGTTGTCTTAATAAGACATGAGAATATATATCACTTCCCCCGGGTTTCCTTGATGAGAGACGAGAATATGTATCATTTCCCCAGGGTTGAATTGATAAGACACGAGAATATATATCACTTCCTCCGGGTTGACTTGGTAAGAGACAAGAATATATATCACTTCCTCCGGGTTGTCTTGATAAGACACGAGAATATATATCACTTCCCCGGGTTGTCTTGATAAGACACGAGAATATGTATCACTTCCCCAGGTTGCCTTGATAAGATATGAGAATATGTATCACTTTCCCGGGCTGTCTTGATAAGACACTAGAATATATTTATCACTTCCCCTGGGTTGCCTTCATGAGGCCAGAGAATATGTATCACTTCCCACCAGGGTTATCTTGATAAGAATTGAGAATATATATCACTTCCTCCGGGTTGCCTTGATAAACCACGAGAATATATATCACTCCCCTCGGGTTGTCTTGATAATACACGAGGATATATATCACTTCCCCCGGTTTGCCTTGATGATAAACGAGAATATGTTTCACTTCCCCCAGGAGTTCTTGATAAAACACGAGAATATATATCACTTCCTCCGGGTTGCCTTGGTAAGACACGAGAATATATATCGCTTCCCCTGGGTTGTCTTGATAAGACACGAGAATATATATCACTTCCTCTGGGTTGCCTTAGTAAGACACGAGAATAAATATCAATTCCCCCAGGTTGTCTTGATGGGACACGATAATATATATCACTTCCCCCGGGTTGCCTTGATGAGACAAGAGAATATGTATCACTTCCCCCGGGTTGTCCTGATAAGACGCGAGAATATATATTACTTCCCCTGGGTTGTCTTGATAAGACACGAGTATAAATATTACTTCCCCCGGTTTGCCTTGGTAATACACGAGAATATATATCACTTCCTCCGGGTTGCCTTAATGAGACACGAGAATGTATATCACTTCCCCCGGGTTGTCTTGTTAAGACAAGAGAATATATATCACTTCCTCCGGGATGTCTTGGTAAGACACGAAAATATATATCACTTACCCCGGGTTGTCTTGATAAGACACGAGAATAAATATCACTTCCCCGGGTAGTCATGATTAGACACGAGAATATATATCACTTCCCCCGGGTTTCCTTAATAAGACACGAGAATATGTATCATTTCCCCAGGGTTGACTTGATAAGACACGAGAATATATATCACTTCCTCCGGGTTTCCTTGGTAAGACACGAGAATATATATCACTTCCCTCGAGTTGTCTTGATAAGACATGAGAATTTATATCACTTCCCCCGGGATGTCTTGATTAGACACGAGAATATGTATCACTTCTTCAGGGTTGTCTTGATAAGACACGAGAATATATGTATCACTTCCTCCGGGTTCTCTTGGTAAGACACAAGAATATATATTAATTCCCCTGTGTTGTCTTGATAAGACAGGAGAATATATACATCACTTCCTCCAGGTTGCCTTGGTAAGACACAAGAATATATATCACTTCATCCGTTTTGTCTTAATAAGACACGAGAATATACATCACTTCCCCCGGGTTGTCTTGATAAGACATGAGAATATATATCATTTCCCCCGGGTTGCCTTGATGAAACATGAGAATATATATCACTTCCCCTGGGTTGTCTTGATAAGACACCAGAATATATATCACTTCCCCCATGTTGCCTTGATGAGAAACGATAATATATATCACTTCCTCCTGGTTGCCTTGGTAATACACGTGAATAAATATAACTTCCCCCGGGTTGTCTTGAAAAGACACGAGAATATATATCACTTCCCCCGTGTTGCCTTAGTAAGACGCGAGAATATATATCACATCCCCCGGGTTACCTTGATGAGACACGAGAATATGTATCACTTCCCACGGGTTGTTTTGTTAAGACACGAGAATAGATATCACTTCCTCCATGTTGTCTTGGTAAGATACGAGAATATATATCACTTCCCCCTGGTTGATTTGATAAGACACGAGTATATATATCACTTCCTCCGGGTTGCCTTGGTAAGACACGAGAATATATATCACTTCTTGGGTTGTCTTGGTAAGACATGAGAATATATATCACTTCCCCCGGGTAGTCTTGATAAGACACGAGAATATATATCACTTCCCACGGGTTTCCTTGATGAGACACGAGAATATGTATCATTTCCCCAGGGTGGTCTTGATAAGACACGAGAATATATATTACTTCCTCCGGGTTGCCATGGTAAGACACGAGAATATATATCACTTCCCCCATGTTGTCTTGATAAGACACGAGAATATATATCACTTCCCCCGGGTTGTCTTGATAAGACACAAGAATATATATCACTTCCCCCGGGTTGCCTTGATGAAACACGAGAATATGTATCACTTCCCCTGGATTGACTTGAATAGACACGAGAATATATATCACTTCCTCTGGGTTTCCTTAGTAAGTAACGAGAATATATATCACTTCCACTGTGTTGCCTTGAATAGACACGAGAATATATATCACTTCCTCCGGGGTTGCCTTGGTAAGACACGAGAATATTTATCACTTCCCCCATGTTGTCTTGATGAGACACGATAATATATATCACTTCCCCCGGGTTGCCTTGATGAGACACGAGAATATGTATCACTTTACCCGGGTTGTCCTGATAAGACGCGAGAATATATATCACTTCCCCCGGGTTGTCTTGATAAGACACGAGAATATATATCACTTCCCCCGGGTTGCCTTGGTAAGACACGAGAATATATATCACTTCCTCCGGGTTGCCTTCATGAGACACGAGAATATGTATCACTTCTCCCGGGTTGTCTTGATAAGACACGAGAATATATG
>PNEQ01101905.1:0-22452 GCA_003012365.1 Medauroidea extradentata | reverse complement strand
GGAAAAGAAAATAGTTATGATTTGTATGAATTAAATTAGGACAGAAGACTCATTAAAATAAATGAAACAAAAGCTATTTCAGTTCCGAAACTTTATTAAGTAGGTACCAAACACATACTTGCTACATATATATTATGAATTCCTTATGTTACATTGATTTTCATTACATGTCCGAGGCCCTTGAACAGCCTTAATAAATTTTGGTAACCAACACATACTTGGTGTTTACCTTTTCTTTCGTTGTACTGTTTATACACTGTATACATTTATGCATATGAAACGTAAAGTTGCAAAACTAGACGTGTCCACCTTATTGACTTGAAAAATTCTCTTTCTTCTTGCAATATGTAGCTATTTAGAAATACATAGTTTTCAATAAGGCATTAATTTAGTTTATTGGATCTGAGTATAAAATCGCATGTAGCTTACTTCGTATGTTTAGAATACGCACTCAACTAATTTTTGGATTTTTGGATGTGTCTGGTTTTTAAATTATGCTCCTTACACACACATATTTACACACACGAACACTTAAATGGTGCCCGTTATGCGTAATGGCAATACTTCAATACTTGTTACAATAATTCAAGCGAGTGCTTGTTGGTCCCCAATATTCGTGTTTATTACGTTGCAAAAGACTCTTAACAACTGCAACACATATAAATTATAAATACGTGTTAAAACTAATTACAAGGGAGTAATTTATAAATATAGATACTCAAGTATAACTTCATAGCTGCACCAAGAAAGTTCGTTAATTTTTATATACGAATGAGTGGAATGTGTTTGATTAATTTTGTAGCTTTAAGTACTTAAATTTTAGCATTAACTAGTAGGTTTAATAATTTCCACTTAACAAAACTTGTGCAGTAATAGTTTTTACTATAGGGGTTTTTGAGTAGTGTGGGGAAAATTTACAGTTGCTGTTCTCTACAGAGAATATTTAATTTTCTATGTTAGTCAACCTCAAACAAACGTAATAAATACAAATACACCTCTGACTATGTGCTTCATTAACTAGTTAAAAAATTCACTTATGGTTCAATTTATGAATACTTGTAAGTTATTATTCAATTCCACGAACGGACAGTCACAATGGAAATATTTCTACTAACAAATTACTAACAATGCTACGGACAATCTGTTACATTTCCAAAGGACTGCAACAAGTTTACTTGCAAAACATATAGTTTCCCTTATATCAACAGGCGCCGCAATCAACTGTGTACGGGGTAGGCGCAAAAAGTATCTTCCTTCACGCACGAATACCAATACGGTGTTGTTTTACCTTCTTTGGTTATTTGTGTGTACTGTGATGTTATTTATGAATAAAATGTACTAATATTCTGTGCCTCTTTTCTTGCAGTGCTGCAAATTGCGTCATGTCGATTTCTTAGGGGCATAAACAGCTAAACTAAGAAGCGGTCACTTGATTATAAGAAAAAAAATTTTGGGACATTCTTGTTCCCTGAGCATTGATCAATGCTTAGAGATGGGCTTAAAACAGTGAATGGAAAAGAAAGTAATTAGGATATGTGAGTGTAGCGGAGGCTGTGAGAGCAGTTAACATATCTTTCTGGATTGACTAGGTGTTCTGGTGACGGTTAGTTCAGAAGAGAATCAGTCCGACCACGGAGAACACGAGGCTAGCAGATGACAATACGGTTACGTGCGGGGAACAGGGCCACTTTATGGGAATTTGAGACGCGGGATAGCATAAATCTGAGGACACCCTTCCTTTTTTTTTAGATGCAATGATAATGTGCGCTTGTAGGCCCTCATAGTTTCCTGACATGTTGTCTGTTTTGTCATAGCCCTGACCTCGGCTATCCTGGATATCAACGACGTTGTATTTGCATGCACTTTACGCTTAAAAAATATATATATTTCACTGCAACCACGCTGTTTAATGGGAACTTTAGAAAAGCCCCATAGTTTTAAATTAAAAGTAATTTATATTTCTAATCCAAAAAGTGAGGTTCCGAGGCCCACGGCAAATACCCCCTTTGCTCTCCTCTAGACTTGGTCCTGGCGGGAAAGGTCACACCAAGATGCTTTATGACAAGTCTAGGCGTCAGGAAAGATCGTAGTTAGGTCAGCGGATTATCCTTTTTTATTTTACAAAATGTTCATGTTTTATTATTTTAATTCCAATCCATCGTTTTGCTGATTCCCTAGGCGATTCGGCGATGTGCAAGCAAATTATGGGGCTCATCAGCGCACCCAAAAGCCTGTGTAGGAATAAATTTTGAAGAAGATGAGTGACTTTAATGCATGGTTACAAACGAATATTGTCAATTCAGTTAATTCAATGCAGAGTAGTGACAAGAAATGTACTGAAGTGAGGAGAATTTAAATACTAGTTAGAAACGACGCCGTATTATAACTCGTGGGACTGCAATAAGTCAGGAGACAGGAAAAATCTTGGATTAATAATGTTTTTGTGTTTTATTATGAGTGAGTGGAAATGAACAGGACAAAAGCGCTACATATTGTGTGGAAATGTAAATACTCTTGGCTTTAGGCTTAGTGATTGATGATAACGTGGGCTTATCACACTCTAGACAATATTTCTCCAAATCCCTCTAATTATTTAGACACTTCACAACACTAACGCTGATGTTGGCTGCTAAGCGACTCCATTAGAGTAGTTGCGAGCCAAGTATCTTTTGAAGTATTCCAGCTAAACTGATGCAGAATGTAGGAGCGCTGAAAAATATATAAATGTTGGTCTCATGTGTTACTGTGCAATCTCCATAAAATATACTTAAATAATCATCACTCAGGAAGCGTTGTATTCGTCAGTATTAAGTTTGTACTCGAAATTATTTGTAATGAACTGTATGCGTTCCTTGTGTTCCTGCACATTATTTGCGCACTAGTGTGTGTTATGTGATAAAATATTTTTTATGGGTCAAACTAAAATTGCAGGTGATGCATGTTGTAAATGGTAACTCTATTATTCTTTAAATTTTTTAGTATTAAATATAAATTAAATACCTAATGTGTGTGTATGTGTGGGAGCGCTGAACGTTCGCGCGCGCAAAAATTTGAAAAGTTTTGGGATTTTCGGCTAACAGCATTCCTTCAGGTTCTTAGAAAAATTGAATGCTATTTTGAAATAATGTGGCCAATCTAATTGTGTATAATTGAAAGTCTTTTTGTTAGTTTATTAAATGCAATATTTTTTTCTTGCTTGAACGAGAAAGTGTCTCTTCTTCTCTGTAATATGTGTTCTCTTTATTTTCCCAGTAGTTCAAAGGGATTTTAATCCAACTAGTTTCACGTAGATGGGTGAAATACTGACGAAACTAATTATTAAGCAACTAACCGCGAACGTAAATTTTCCTTAATTCTGGTAACGGATTAAATATGTTGTGTTATTTTGATACATATCTCTGTTGGCGTACTGATTAAGCTAGTGGCGAATTGAAACGATGTTAATTTATACACTGCACGTTGTTACTAAATGCTATTATTCAGAAGTTTTATAAATATTGCTGTTAATGTATGATTCATATTTGTGTTATTTTTGCATATTAAGAAGTGAGAAATAAAATCCATTCATATTTACTGCATACATATTCACGTATTTTATGTGTGTTAATGTACAGGTTGAGTTAGATTGGAGTGTCTTTATTTTATGTGGTGCTAGCGTACGTATAAAATTAAATTAAACATTTGTTTTTGATTGATCAGTTGGGACTTTCTACCCAACAAATCGACGTTGAAAGTACATTTCTCTAAACGGAGTAAAAGCTGCAGATATTAAGTAACATAACTCTTATCAATGTGAAACAATGAAATTTGTAAATCCCTTCATTAAGCTTATTTTTTAAACGTGTAATATTATCGTATATTTTCTAGGCATTATTAGTCGTACTATATTCACTTTACAGGCAAATTGAAAACGCAATATCAACTTATTCTTTTATAAACCACCACAATACACATTTAATACTCTCTACTCTGATTCTTCCTGTAAATAAAGCTTAATTAATTATGGGTTTCGACATGTCACCAATATTTTCCTTTTTAAAAATTTGTTTCGTCGTCTTAGTTTCACTAATGAATGTAGGTCAGAAAAGGAATATTAATTTTAAACCATGCGTGGAATGTTTCAAAGGACACTTTTTAATGTAAGTAATGAAATAGTGGCCAACGTCTTTTTCCCATGGCTAACAGCACAAATCAATTATATAAAAACGCAATAATTCGAAAAATATCAATAATAATGACCGTAACAAAATTCTAGCAAATACCAGAACATCACAAACAAATAAAGTGCCGACAACCGACACCGAAAAAAGAAAAAAAACGCCAACTGCGTTGGCTACAGTATAAATAGGGTTCTAGGTTTCAGTAGACAGCGATGCAATGAGTAATGCCTAGAACACACACGCATCTTTCTCGTACATAAAAGTGAGCATCAAGTGTGTACAAGACAGGGAACACTAGTTAGTGTTGTAGATAGTATCCTCCTTTGTTTAGTTCATACG
Source organism: Medauroidea extradentata (assembly GCA_003012365.1). NCBI lineage: Eukaryota > Metazoa > Arthropoda > Insecta > Phasmatodea > Phasmatidae > Medauroidea > Medauroidea extradentata. Next base: position 17,953 of record PNEQ01101905.1, on the reverse strand, counting down.
ACCAACGTTTTTGTAGGCCTACAACATTTAAATGTTGAATGCAAATTTCACATGTGCATTTGGGTATTGGGGATAATTTATCCAGTACTTATTTGTTTTGCATAAAAAATAAATTATACTATGTAAAATTAAATTTATTACTGGTAGTAGATGTTACCACGGTTTTACGTGACATGATGCACGAACCAGCAATATTTCTTCAATTGATTCTTTTGTTCAGCTAGACACTACTTATTTCAAGGTACTTCGTCTTTGTAAACTATTTCGTTCAAAAAGCAGTTTTGTGTGTGCATAAATAACGTTTGTTTATATTTGACTCGTACAAGAAAGATAAAAAAAAAAAAAATAGAACGTACTTATTCCGACAACCTGGCATACAAGTCCTTGTAGACTAGCCACTTGTATGCCCGATGGCTGTTCAGACGATACAAGTTTACTATACGTAACCTAAATGTTAACAAGGTTTTCACCTTCTTGTAAAGAAAGATTCTTGTGTGTATTAGGCTTAAGGTTACCGTAGACGTTGAGGGCGGCGGAATGGTGTGCTGTGCCGAGCAGGTTGCGAGCCACACAGGAGTATAATCCACCGTGCTGCACGCGAGCAGAAGATATGTTGAGGTGACTGACAACGTTGCCCTCGGAGTCTAAGAAGCTACCCAGGATGTAGCCACGTGGCAGTATATCTCCACCGTCTAGTTGCCAGGAGAAGCGAGGTGGAGGGTTGCCTGAAGATACACAGCGCAGCGACACTTGTGGTCCGGGCTGCAGCGTCTGTTCGATGAACGTCGACAACATCTCTGGCGCCACAGCTGCCAACATAACATCAACACTATTCATTACTACGCACCCGCTTTCTTATTGCACAAGTCTAAAACCCAACTCTGCGTCATGAGCAGAAATATACAGTGAAAAAGTTTCTTTGAATTTCTTTGAGTTTGTGTTGCGTTACAAATCTTTGAGAAATTTTATTCTTTCTTCATAACAAAGAAAATGCATTTTTCATCGTACAGTTTGTCTAAAAAAACATTAACATTATACCTAAGATTACTACTAAACTATTATAATGGCGACCCAAATTTTTAGTAGCTACTATTACTTTCATGGAGGTAGGGAAAGTCAGGAGATGCCTTGCTGTGACGTAGTTGAAGCCAGATTTTTGGGTGTTCCATCATAGCGCTGAGGCGTTTTGAGGTTATGGTTACTTGTGTTGATGCGCCTCTAAATAATAAAAACATCTCAGAGTAGTGAAAATTAGCGACGTAAGGAACAAAATTGATTAACAATAAAATTGCTTCGGCCGAGTAACACCATTACGAACTTTTTCGAATTGCGATTGTTAAAGGAACAGGCGGTTGCCATAATAGAACACCCAAAACGGCGGCTTCACGTAGCTCTCAAATATAGCCATAGGCAGGGCCACCCCTGATTACTGTACACTTTTAACAAAACTTCCTTGGCGAGAATACTAGTTTTCAGTGGTAAATATTTAAACAAGTATTTCCTTTCTCAGAACAAAATTAGTATTATTTATAAGAAAGAGTATTTTGTGTATAGGTGGCAGGGCTGTAGAACTCTGAACTCACGTGCGAAAGTTTATTGTTTCGGTTTAGGATATGGCTATCATGATTTCGGCTTCCTTGTGTCTGCCCCATGGGAAGCTTGTATGTTTCAAAATTAAATTTTTTGGCTAGGACCGTAGAAGGATAGGTCTGGGTAAAAAAATACTATTTATTATCTCACCAATTCATGAAATAGCTCTTCATACTACAGACATAAGTATTCATGTAACTTTTTGCCTAGAACAAACAATAATACGAATGGCAGGAAGCTTGATTTAATATTTCCGTTACGTAATATTCTACGTCCTAAAATGACCAAACGTATAAAAATAAATCGGGAACAGAAGAATTAGCCAATCGTTTATAGAATTACTGGTGTCCAGACCTGTACATCTAAGTCCATTGCTCTGACAAATTACCGTGAAATGTAAATACTTAGACTACAGGGGTAACATTTACCGACTCATATTATTTAATTTGGTGCATTTGGTGAAGAAATGGCCAACTTTATCTGAATTATTCAAACTTAAGAAGGGTTTAAATACTTAACTGTACGTACTTATTTATTTATTAAATTGTCTGAAAACAAATATTTTGAGTAGGTCAATGTTACCCCTGCAGTCAAAGTATCCACATTTGACGGTACTTCACTTTTATTAGTGTTGCCCCATTACAACTTTGATGCTGTTTGGGTGCGCTAAAACACTGAATGAGTAAAATCATCAACAGATGAATAAAATTACTCGGAAAAGCAATTTTTGAATTACGTTTGTTACTGTGATGAATCTAACCTTTTTCACTCAAAAGTACTAATGACGGTAGTGGCAAACTTTGCTCACTGATGCTGGTGATATTACACAAATGATTAATTTTCTTATCTTACATAACAAAAAACAACTATTAGCTCGTTTAGTTCTTTAAGCAAATAATTTCAAAACGCCGTTTTAAGTAAAAAGTGTACAAATATTATGAATATGCCTGCATTGATAACATATTTTACAGTGTTTACTACAGGAAAATTTACATGAAAATCTGGCGACCAGTAGCCAAACAGTTTTATAAGTGTAATGTAAATGCGGCCTTCCAAGATAGCCAACCAACATCACATCTCTATAAATTCAAACGCATAGACTATTTCTTAAATACGGAATTTGGTTTGAACTAGTTTGAATGGTCCACTCATACTATAAAACATACAATTCTTAAACTTGATATATTTGAAAATAATGGAATAAATTATGTATATTAGCAAACCTGAAGCTAGTACAGTATGAACAATTTTATTTTACGAGTACAAAAGTTTTTAATAATTGATAAATTAACACACAGTTAAAAACACACGAACAACATAGAAATCTTATAAGCCTAGCTAAACTTTTGAAAATGTGCTTATAATGTAGCATGCACCAACGGACGTGAACATTTCCGTCTTTACTGTCTACTAGTGGTGACTTTCATTTGGACGTATTTATGCAGAAAAGAACCAACCCACAGTTCACATGAACAAATGAACAAATGTTACTCTGTGTAGTTAAACGTTGTATAAACCACGTTTCTCTGCTGTTATTTTCTTTAAATTTTATGATTTAATTACTGGTTCTTTTTCTATGACATATTTCGAATCTTCAGCTTCTACTTGCCATGATTATCTAAAAATAAATTGCTTTGTGAATTTGTTTATTTCTGCATAACTCCGTCCATTTTATGTTGGCCACAACAGATGGTATTAGTAAACTGTTATTGTTAAAACACGTGCAGTATTTCCTTACGCATAAATGAAAGTTTTAATCCATTTTATAAATTTTTCAGAATTGAGAACTAACGCAGTGTTGCGATAAGTTTTATTGATCTCTGTAATTGAACACGTTTCTATTGTCTTATAAACAAATTATTTTCTCGTTCATGAACGTAATTTGGAGGTTTACAAGATGTAATCTTGGAAATCTTCAAATGTAAGATGTTGTACGGTTAGGCGCCAGTTAAATGAGGGAAAAATTAATTTTTTCACCCTAACACCAGCAAAGTCAGGAAAGAAAATTTTGCACAGCAGAACGGCGCATGAAGCCAATTCGGACATCAACATCCAATGGGTACAAATGCCAATTTACGTCTTTTTTTTAATTGTTATGAGTAAATACTATCTACAGGACAAAATAAGAAAGTGTTTGTATATGACTAGATACGTGTCATAATACCAATATACGTGGACTGCGAACGGTGGCAAAAGACAAACCGCGACCATCTCGCTTTTTCCAATCAGGAATGAAGCAGACATTAATCAAGTACAGCTAAGGAAACAAATGACGCTAACGTAATGGCGTCGAAGATACATGCACCCAAAAATTATATAATACTGCCAGTAAATGTATTTTGGCACGAAAGAAAGGGAACGTGACGTATCAAGAATAATCAAAGAACATTCTCATGCCTCTATAATAAAAGAAAAGTATCAAGTATGGTGATTATTATATTTGTCTGACCAGCTGCCAAAATAATAATACATATTTATTGTGTTCTGAAGAGCGTAACGAGGCAACTCTCGGCTACACGTACCAACTCTGGGTGCACGCAAACGAACATGTTTTATTGTGTTTTTTTTTTAGAATAAGTACTTATAAAATGGTTTGATTTCCTAGCTTTTTTAAATATTTTGTTTCATATATAAATTATGTATATGTATAAATACACACACATAGTATATCATACATGTATAGGCCGCTAGAGGATCACGCGAAGCGTCTACTTGACGCATGATTTTCTCAAGCGTCTCACGTCGTTCATCGCCTCTCTATGCATTTTATTTCTTTCTTCCGACCAAGTTGTTCCTGTCTTGAATTTCTTATACACGTACAACAAACTAATTCACGATGGTTAATAAACTCAGGAGAAGTAATTCTTTTCCTCTGCTATTCCATTTAGTACGTTTAGGAAAAAACTGATCGTTATAGAAACTGTTCAGTTTTTTTAACCCTTTCAATAATTTTGTTTCTCTCCTAGCAGCAAATTCATTTGTGTCGCTGTAAAAGGAATTTTATTGGCCCATTTTAATTAGCGGTGATATTAATTTCATCTTGTTAGCATCCGTTTATTAGAAATCGATACCCTACTCCTCTTTCATTTGCCACATCGGGCGCAATAATGCAAGCATCGTCAGAATAATGAATTGAAATTGAGAATAAATCATGTTGGAAAATGACAAATTATTTTCACTTTCGCAAAGAAAATAACACTCGTGCTCATTACAAATGAACAACGAAGTAAAAAAAAAGTGCACACAAAATTACGATACGCACATGCGCGAACAACACAGAGAACGAATTGCACAGACAATTTAACGGAAAATTGAAAAATAATTTAGGAAACACTGTTAAAAGAAACGTTTACGTTATTAATTATTAATATTAACTGCGTAAATGTCAGCAGTAAATTTGTAAGTAGTTCATACTTCATTGAATTTTGCGTAGTGTCAGAAGAGAAACACTAAATCTACAAATAGTATACCAAAACTATTAAAGTGGAACTTCGGATTTTGAAGATCAGACATTCGGCATAATAGCAGTCTTAAGGATTAATGAGGTAAGAGAAAATAAATTAGGATAACATTATGTAATTGGTTTGTTTTACTTTTGACATTACGGCATATTGAGTTAAATATAATTTTTGTTAGTGAGAAGGAACTGTATATTGTAATTTCAGTTTAGTTAACGAAACTTTATGAAACATACTCTGCGTACGTTTCACAGTTACTCTTTTACTAGTGCTACTCTTAATATTTGTACTATATTATTTACCTTATTATATGTTCAATTAGGTACTAAATACATTTAAAGTATATTATTAAGAATAAGAAATACGCAGTAATATACTACCATTAAATAGTTTAATTTATACTGTAATACTAACACATTACAAGAATCTCTGACAGATCAGTTAAACAAACTATGCCTTTAGTTAATTTATTTTAATGCAATACTGATATGCTAAATGTGTTTATTGCTATACAGTAAAGTATACTTTTGCCTACTCTTTAAAATGTGCCATTCCACTGGGCGTGTAGACATGACTATCGGAAAGGGAAGTAAAGTGTATAATTTAAAGGGACTGTAAAATTTGCAACATCGACTAATATTGTGTACGAACTTGTTATTTTGCACATCAAATAGTCCACATATTTAAAATAAGTTCGGAGGAAGCGTCTTTAACGTTAACTGTGTAGTTTTAGCAGATTTCAGCTCAAAATAATGTTTCAGTAATATTACGTAAGCCAGTGGTGCAAAATTTCTTCCCGATCTGCAAGAGCGAAAAATATTAATTTTTTACAACTTCATTTAATTAATTTTAAGAAACATTGGTTGTTATGGGAAGGGATGATTTCTGTGGACATAAGCCTCAAGCACTGACGTACCTCCACAAACACATTCATTTTTTTCCTCATGAAGCTCCATTAGAGCATAGTTTCAAAGGTTTCATCTGCTATGGGTTCTGCCTATCTGACATGGTAGCCAGGGAGTTTAAATGAAGACTAATTGTGAAAATCAACAACTTTATAACTCATCAGTTAAAGTGATTGCTCTTTAAAATATAGCCTATAGCATTCAATGTGACATTTTCGGAGGAATACTCATTTATAAGCAATTTTGTAATTTTTATAAATATTTTAATCTTATTTGTAGAGTAGTTAAACTTATGTATCATAAATAGCGACAGGAAAAATTCGCGGGTTCACTTATTGCGAAAGTAACACGAACGTAACAGTTGCTGGAATTATAGCTTGGGGCAAAAAAAAAAAAAAAAAAAACGAATTTTTCAGGTCTCTAATCATACAATACAAGAAAATTTAAAAATTATGGAATTCAACGTAGAACACTTTTTGCGTGAAAAAAAATAATATTTATTGGTATATAGAAGATTAATTAATTTTAAAATTTATTTCCCTATAAACTCTGTGTCTGCAATCTTTGTATGCACAGAACTTAAGCAGTTATACTTGTCCAAAAAATGTTTCTTGTATTTGGACATATGATGAAAATGGAGACAAATTGTTTACGTAAAAGTTAAAAAAAAAGTCATTATAATTTTTGTGATATATATTTATTTCGGATTAGCAAAAACCTAGATGCCATCTTTTTTCTCCAATATTGTCACAGCAAGCAAGTGCAACAGCAGAACGTCGAGGAATATTTTTTTGGCTTAGGTTCTGAAGACATACACTGCTGAAAATACAATTTGACTGATTGACCTAATTGAAAAAAAAATTGAATACGTTTCAGAGCGCAAAACGATAACAATATGGCGAACGCCACTTACAGAACTCACTACTGACTGAGATGATGTTCGTAGGATAGTGTAGTTGGGAGAGTATTGTAATCGCAGGTGTCAATATTAGTTTTTCTTAGCTTTTAATAAATTCCTAAATTCAAAGTAATGTTGAAAAGTTCCATACGTAGACGGGATGTTTTGAGATCTTAATATTTTGTGTACTTTTTTTAATTACAATTAAATCGAAATGGTTGATTTGTTTTGAAGAAATTTAACCGTTCTTGTAACTGAAGTTGCAATTACCGAAAATTTAATGTATTACTGTGCACGCACTAGCACTGTCAATCACTGACATTGTATGTGACAGCATTGTATCGAATGGTATTCAAAATTAAATAAACTCCATACATTTTTGTTATGTTTCTTCTTTACTATTATATTGCGTCAGTGGATTGTTACAGTTTTCATTAATATATCTGGAGCTATGAAATTTGCATTCAACTAGTGAGATTTACGCAGTACGAGACGAAGCAATTTCCCAAACTATGAGCCAAGCATGCTAGTATATACATGTTACATTTTTGCACAGGCTTAACTGTGAGCTGTTGAAACATTTACATACAGGCAGGATGAAACTATGCTGCGGGTCGGATCCGGAACTCATTAAGTAATATCGATACATCAAATTTGTACATTTCTTGAATTGTCAGTCTGCAAAGATTTTGGCGATGTTCTACACATTTCCATGGCAGACAATAATTAAATTATGAAACTTAATTTTGGAAAGCAATCATATCTAAAACTGTCAATATAGACTTTCATCGGTGATACTCGCCATCAGAAATTGTACATTTTTTATTTATATAAAAATAAATAAATATTTGTAAAATAATATTAATACACAATACAAGTCATTTCCTATTATTAAAACACAATTATGAATAACTCTATTGTTTACGTAACTTGAAGGGACGCGGTGGCCGAATTGTCAGACCGTTCGCCTCAAATCGAGCAATTCGAGTTTGGTTCCCGGCGAGGTCGGTCCACGATTTTCGCATGGTGGAATCGTACCGGACAATGCAGTTGGTCGATGGAATTTTCTCGGAGACCTCCCGTTTCCCCTACCCCTTCATTCCGTCACTGCTCCGTACTCAGCTCATGTCACCCCTCACCAGCGCTACAGACTACGATCTCACTCACTCTTACGTAACTTAAAGTACATAAAACCAACTCCTACCTACAGAAATAAGAATTCGCAATGTCAACGAATGCTGTGTGGAATACAATGAAATATTTAGTGCATTGTGAAATTTACTTTGTACAAAATCTGATTACATAAAAAAAGACAAATATTTGTTATATTAAGAAGTGGAGTGGGAAAACCATTTAAACGACAATTAATAATGTTATCATCAAGTACAAAACAAAGTTATATTTTTCAGCTCTAAATGAACGTGTTTCGCAGTAAGTTTGCATAGTTGCTTCATTGGTAAAATTTGTAAAGTTTTCACTTTGACGTGTATTTATACAAACGCTGTTATTGGGCGAAAATGTTATTAGAACGAGTATTTACACGTTGCAACGTAATATGTACAGATACAGGGATACAGCAGGCATATTTTACCAGCTTTGTGAAATGATGCCTTGTAAAAATTAGATAAAGTTTTATAGCGCAAGTTTGTCCTAGCGCAAATTTTAAGGGAGAAATTGGCGATTAGAAAATTACATTGAAAACCAAGATTTGTTGAAAAACCACAAGTATGGAGTGCTATTTAATAATAACAAACTATTTTATCTGTAGAAAAATGTTTTCAAATATTTTTCACCTTCAGTAGATAATGGGGTGTGGTCAAGCCTTTTTAGCTAACATTTATATATATTTTTTTTCCTATAAATTTATTACATGAGGGTTTAATGAAAAAAAAAAAAAAGAGACGCCTTATTGTAATACCATCAAGTGAACCGTTTTATAGAAAATTGACGTAGAAAATGAGATACACAGGAGGTTTGAGCAACCTCATTATAAATTGGTGGAAGGTATCCTGAACCATTTTTTTTTTTTTACAGATTGCAGCGCTTGGTATGTCTAAACCGCGCCTGAAATTCATGATTTATTTTCACTTACTTTTGTTTATTTAAACAAATGATGTTATCTTCCACCATGAATTTTCCCCTTATAAGATTTTCGCCAACCAAAACTTGCAGTGTGTAACTTTACCTCATTTTTATAAGGAATAAATCTCTCAACGATTGTTATATACTTTAATAAAGCGCATGTATAAAATAATGAATAATGTACTGCTGTGCGGCCTTGAACTCGCGTATTATCAATTCATAATTCAGGTAGAAGCTCTACTGACGTGGAAACTCAGTGGTTCGATACCGTTCCCGCAGTCACGTGAACTGAAAGCTGTTATACACAGCCGGCTGCACTCCCCGAGGCTAGCAACATATCTGACCACTGTCAGTTGCAACACAAAGTTCAGGGGCCACGCAAATTGGGGCACTCAGGAACGTTCGGCCGTTGTTACGGTTATCTCAGTAGGCACTATGCCAGTTGGAATATCTCTGCTCGTGCAGCGGAGACGTGTTTGTTTTACATTTTCGTGTATATAGTGCATTCCGTACGTTGGTGTGTTCTATCATCAGCTACTGATTCCACGAAAACATTACGCTTTTATGAGTACGATTAAAATAAGTGTTTATTTCCTTTGCTATTTTAAAACAGTACAGATTCTTTACAGAATTTGAAACGAAAACATTTAAGGACGTTCAAGAGGGGAAAAAATCATAATTACATATTTGTGTTAGTTCTGTAGACGTTTCTCGGCAGTACATGTTCCTTTTACAGTGGCATTTCAAAGTAAAAATTGGCTTACTTTTACTTCATATCCCCCCTTTCCACAAAATCAATCAACATAATGAAACGAAATGTTTCACAGTGAAAGCACATGTAGGCCCTAAATAAAAATGCTGAAATTTGAAGTGGAATTAAAAAAAAAAAAAAAAAAAAAAACAAATTCACCCATTTTTTTAAAAATATGGTTATATTTTCTTTATGTCTTCTTTTTATAAATAATACTTGTGGCATACAGTAATGTTATTAACTGTTAAATTGTTCAGTATGGTATGTCAGTTGATTTTTGTGTAGTACATAAAAACGTAACACGCAAATTTTGATATTTTGGAGCCATTACACAAACACTATGAGAGATAAAAAAATTTCATAACAGCAAAATTTAGTCACAATTTATGTTTTAAGTATTAAAAAATATCTGGTACAAATTTAAAAATAAAAATATGACGAAAATTTACTGTAGACCTTGCCCTTAAACCAAACAGTCCTAGAAAACCTGCGAAAGTTCACTGTGGCGTATTATCTCTTTTCTTTTGTTAGATGAATATTAAAACACAACTTCGTTTACGCAAAACTCGAATTATGTAGCTGCATTATTTCCATTTGTTTTGGTTGCAAAATAGTTTTATGTATTGTAAATTACCAATTTAATTAATTAATGTGACGTTTTATTTTACGTCTGGAAATAACTATACTTAAGCACGAAGTACTCATCAAGCCAAACATTAACGAGTAGTTTATAAACTGCGAGGTATTTCAACAATTACTGAATGAGTATTCTAAAACAAACAACGAGATACAACGAAAATGAGATATCATTTTATGTACATAAATTAAAATTTTGGAAAAATATACCTATTTTCGATTTCTTCCTAAATAAATGAGGTATCATTCTTTAAATTAAAGGACTGTACTATCAGGATATATTAAACTTCCACGTGTGTATGTATTTTTTTTTTCGCGGGAATTAAGAGCAGAGAGAGAAGTTGTTAAGGTAACAAGGAATATTTTTCATATGAATGGTTATTTAGTAGATTCAGTAAATAATATGTATTAACTAGCCTATTATATTTTTCGTTGACATATTAAGTAAATGCAGACAGCACTAGAAGAAACAATTTTATTACTATTTTCTTTTAAATACTTATTTTTACTCTATGAAAAGCGGGAAAATACGGAGAGTCTTCCCGTTTCCCAGTTCATTAATTCAAAAAACGAGAAGGAAAAACTTTTAATGGATGAACGTGTCACTATTTTTGCTGAATTTCGTAAAGTTCGGCAGTGCTGGTACCTAGCAACAGACTGTTAAATGTGTTTGGTTTATGTTTTGTCAGATATTGTGTACAAGGACCTGAATTTGTGTTTACTTTCCAAAGTTGGCATTAACTTTTAACGATGCAGGAAACTATGTATTAAAATGCGTTTGCAAGATATTCGTGAGTTGGAAGTTGGTAGAACTACGTAACAAAATATCTTTGTAACCAAGTATACATTTATGAACTTAAAGTAATAAGACTATATTTTGAAACATACACATCAGAAGCTTACCATTTATTTAGCATATCTGGTTACATTGTGGGCCTATGATCGTAACTTAGTTATTCTTGATTTTGGAAACAAATGCCCACACGATGAACTCATTCCAAAGAAACTACTGTTTACTGTAGAGTTTTATTGTTCTCTGTACAACCACAACTTTCTTTGCGCATGCCTTACTGGGCAGCGAACCACCGAATATAGTTTTGAGTATTATTCTATTTAAATACAACATCACTGAAATAAAATCGAATGAAATCTCCCTATCTGTAGTACAAATACTCTGCAACTTGTATTTATGGTTTTATTTAGGTATGTACTGATTGCAAAGTTTGACTTCGTAAGTGCAGCACAAAGTGCTAAGACCAGGTCATTGGACATTTACCGTTGTATGCAAACTGCTTCTCGCCACCCTCCGCGCTGCAGACGTTGTATTAAAAAATTCCACCGAGAGATGGCATGAGTGAGCTTCACGACGAGAAATCTTACGCTGATATAGATGTAAAAATGTAAAAGCCACGTAAAAAATACGTGGCAATTTTTATGTTAACATGCAGCAGAAAGATACAAACTGACAGAAAATAGAAATTATGTAGGGCTTTTTTGAGTGGTCGCCTCCTACCAATACGATCCGGGTTCGATTCCCGGCGGGGTCGGTCCCCGGATTTTCGCATGTGGGAATCGTGGCGGACGAAGCCGTCGGTCGGTGGGTTTTCTCGAGGATTTCCCGTTTCCCCCGCCCCTTCATTCTGGTGCTGCTCCATACTCACCTCACGTCACCCCTCACCCGCGCTAAAGACCTCGATGTTAAGCGCTGACTAAAATCTCTCTCCCACTCATTTCCTAGGACCATCTTGACGCTAGACTGCATGCTATCCTCGCAGCTGTAAGCTATGCACTAGTGCATATCTTAAGTCTTCCCACATGACACTGCACATACACTACCAGAAGTACAAGAGACACCATGACACACACACACGTGTAGTATAAATCAGGCACTATCTCCGAGAATCAGTTCACCACCAGGATGTTTGCTCTCCTCGCCACTGCACACTTTGCACCGATACCCGTCTTAAGTCTTCCTACAATAGTCATATGACTGTATTTCTACTACCAGGAGTACAAGAGACACCATGACACACAGGTAGCATGGATCAGCCACTCACTTCCGAGAACAAATTCACTGCTGGAATGTGCACTCTTCTCGGAACTGTGCACCAACACTGGCACATGTCACATAAGTCTCCCTACAATGCTCGTCACATGATCGCACATGCACTACTAGGACTACAAAAGATACAATAACACAGGTAGTATGGATCAGTCACCTCAGAGAACCATCTCATTACTGGATTATGCACTCATCTCGCTACTGTAAACTATGAGCTGAGACATATCCTATGTCTTCCTACATTGCCAGGTACACTACTGCACTTGTACTGCTAGGAATACAAGCGACGCAATTACCTTACAGATAGTAAGGATCAGTCACTCACCTCCGAGAACCAGCTCCCCGCTGGACTGTGCGCTCTCCTCGCCGCTGCGCACCATGCACTGGTACATGCCACGGTCCTCCTTCCTCACTGCACGCACCACGAGCACCTGCCCGCCCAGCAGGATGGAGGTGCGGGCGTTGTCGACGACAGTGCGGCCGTCCTTGAGCCAGGAGATGTGAGCATCAGAGCCGGTGACGGAGCAGTTGAAGGTGGCGGAGGAGCCGGTGTCGACGACCTGCTGCTGCGGCCTCATGTGCACGGCTAGTGGTAGAGTGACGGCGAGTGTCATCTCGCGCCTGTCTTCTCCCAGCCTGCTGCTCAAAGTGCACACGTAGTGCGCCGCATCTTCAGGCTGAGCGCGCGGGAACTGCAGCACCGACTCTAGCGGCCTCACGAGCACGGAGCCTGTCTGTACTTCCTGCAGCATGTTCGTAATTTGGCGGTACCATCTGCAACAGCACACACTTCAAAATCAGTTCATTATTTATTAAACCTCCTTGATTAGACAATACGACAGGTTTATTTTTGGGGGACGGATGTCCTCTTTCAGTTGAACCGAGCGAGGATGCACAGTGATAACGGGATAGACTTCTATTAGGAGGATTATGGTATGTTTCCTTGTCCGGGCATCCTTATTTCGGTTTTACATGGTTCTCTGAAATCACTCAAATCAATTCTGAATCACTTCCTAATCACAGACAACGCCTTTTACTCCATTCTGAAGGAACCAACGATTTAGTTTGAAGTCAGTATGATTTATAGTATGCTTGCCTATCTTCATATGGTTCTTCGTTAATTTGTTTTGAAACTAAATAAAGAACGTTTTTGAAATGCTGTCCCTTCATTTATGTAAATGTTGATATGCCGTTTGCTACACAAACGCATGATTTGAAAATAATATGACGACTCTATGAAACACACAGAAAATAATTTTATGTAAACATTTTTGAAGGTAAGTCTTTTTTTAAATATAAAGTAAAAATACAATGTTAGGAATAATATTTTTCGATTGTTTATGAAAGAAATGTAGAATTAAAATAATTAAAATGAGTTTGTTTTAAAAATTAACAAGTTGAATACAAATTAACAAATTGAATGTTAGAAAGCTGAGAAAAATTACTTAAAGAATTCGGCACTTTGTGAAAAGGAAGACAAAGTGTGTTTGTATGTAATTAACTTACAAATTTTCTTTTTAAAAGTCCATTGCATTACCAATACATATTTTGTATTTGCACTTGTCCAGTACAAACGTTACTTGTTGACTAAGTTTTTGCGAAAATATCGGCGAATTTAGAAATTTTTCTGTGCAAATTTGTGTGCGTGTTTTGGTATTTTAAATAGACAAATGACCGCAACAGAATAATCAAATATAGCGATGTTATAACCGATCTTTGCCATTTATCAGCCCTCGCAGTCCCAAAACAGTACATCCATGGCACCATCTGGTTTGGCAGAACAGAAATAGTAGTGCTGCTATAATCAGCCGATGTTGGATGGGATCTGACTGTAAACGATTGTTCCAGCTTCGATCATGGAATGTGGATGTGGCCACCATTTCACCTTTCAATGATCTGCAAAGGATTGGCCACCTTAACGAAGGTGAGGTCTATCTGACATCTAAAAAATGCTTGGTAATGAGTCGTACAAAGAAGAAAAGGAAAACATTTATCTCAAGGCGATATGAATCTTTCGAGTTCTCTGCCACCTACCCTGTCCCTGCTGATACCGATACTGCCTTTTGTCGATATGTGATGCGCATCTTCGAGCACTACATATCAGGCAGCAACTTCAGAGGAAATATTCCGCCTTCCTGTCCAAAACACTCCCATCAGACTTACCCCTACGCAGAAATTTTAACCAATTGCACCCCAGGTGATTCCCGAGTTACCTGCGTTGTGCCACTGGGCGAAGTTTTCAATCAGGACTAGGCAATCCTTTCGGAGTTCCAGAGATTTCTTCGCAATAACTGCTCAGCCTCAAGCCTCACTTGGTGCACACATTCTGTTCGCAGATCAGCCAGCATGCGAGAGACATAGACTGATTTCAGAAGGGCAAGTTAAACCTCACAATGGATTAACGGTTGCACCTGTAGTCCACCTTCTAGCGCATAGTCATTCTTAAGTCATACCTCGCAATTAATACACTACGCATTTTCATCTTAGATAGCGAGGATGTGAAAATACTCTCACAGCCAATGGCGCAAACAACCCTAAAAGCGCAACATCATTTTTGCCATTTCATGCTAAACTATTTACATTGCTAAATATTAAATTACTTCCATATTATCTCACGATTGTTGGAAGAAAAATTACACTGTCATTCTTACTTACCAGTAAATGTCAGATCATATGAGAGTAATTAGTATCTAGCACTGTAAAATGGTGTAGCAGACTAACTCTTAGAGAACGAAAAGTCAAAAAATGTAATACGTCTTTAGGAATGTTTGCAGCGGGAAAAATACTGAAAATGAAATATGGCCACCATTCCCCTTTAACTAGATGAGGCTATGTTTACTTAATCTTACTATAGAATTCAATTTGTGGTTCTGTATTGCAAACCAGCCATTTGCTTAAATTATCACACGTCTACTAACATAAACAGAATGTACCTATGACATTATTAATAACATCTATAACATTTAAGGGCAACTTATACCTCCCCTATAAACACAGAATATCAGTAAGTTACCTGGTAAAATTGTAAAAACATTTTTTTTACCTGTATGTAGGTGGGGGGTTTCCTTGGCCGACACACACCAGATCAGAAGGATGGCCAGCCTTCACGCTAACGTGAGGGATGGAATATTCTATCCGTGGAGGGATGTCTACTTCAGGTTCTGAAAAAGGTATTGCAAAGTTTATTTTCAAACGTTTCCTACCGGCAGGAAACTATATAAAAACATTAAGTTGTTTGATTTCATACAAAAAAATACTGCAGGGATATGATCCCCGGTAACTGTTGAACTATAAGAAACCTGATGTGCCAAAGAAACCTGACATGCAATATATGGTGATTATATGCAACCTTTATTTACAGGAAATTCGTTTTAAACATAGCCGTTATGCATAGTACGTTATGTTGAAATATGATTTAATGTTGTAGTGAAAGTAAGAAATTTAGTTAAAAGGAGAAGTCTTGCATTTTTTCTCCCCATGCAAATATATAATTTCCATCCGGTTCTAAATGTATTTCCGGCAATCTTTGTATGATTAAATTAGTTTATATTCAAAGTGTACCCGTAGTTATAAGGTAGCCAGTTCGTGTGTTTAATTTTAGAGGCGTTCAGAAATTAAATAATGGGAATACATGGCAAGATCAGTGGCGAAGCTTGGTCGTGTTCCAAACGTGATATTAGATCTGACGTACACTTCGAGCATGTGGCAGTCGTGTTGCGGAGACCTTGTTGTGTAACCAGTCAAATTGTACACCTTACAACTGACAGTTGTGCATAGTCATTGCTAAAAACCGCTGCTCCTTGCCGCAGAGTAAGACAGAAGATATTCAAAGTAGCTTGATGACTGGAGTCACGATTTTATGGCGAAAATATTTCTGCAACACTTGGTTTCAATGTGTTATGTGCAGGAACATGAACTTTTCACGAAAATAATTTTGCCCCAGTTTGTTTCAGTGCCTTATGTGCACTTCTACAGTTGTGATTCATAGTCAGTGATTGGATGTTTAACACTCACGTGTGTTGGGTTTCTACTTGCAAATAATATACATGTGTCGCAGTAACCTGCTGTGGTTGGCACAGTCAAATGAGAGACGTCACTTCACGCAGACACACCGCCAATAACCACTAAGCAAAGTTGCACATGTGCACTTAAGGCACTGAAACAAAAATATTTTCGCCCCAAAATCGTGGCTCTACTGATAACATTCAAGAAGGCAGTATCTTATTCATCGCTGTAGAAGTACGAACAATTAAAATATGTTAATATGTGAAGGTCTATTCTTATATCACATATTGTGGGGCAAAACATTTTTCATGCTCTAAGAAGAATCGGCACGAAAAAAAATCTAAAGATCAAGAAGTAATAAAAATAGTGGACGCACGTAGCCAATAAAAGAGCAGATGACGATGGGGACGGCGGAGAAAGACGGTCGCCCATTTGACCAGTGGAAAACTGGTAATAAAAGAACTACTACCCACTCGGAGTTAACGCGGAAATACTGTCCTGCGAAAAATAACACCGTCAAGAAAGAAATATACGTGTATACAGACGCGATACTGTATCACCAAAGTCCTGAAAAATTCGCGATTTCTATTCAGCACAGGGTAGAACTCAAACAAATTTAAGTTAAAGTCACTTTTCCAGTTCGTGCTTGACTTATTTGACACCTTCTAGAGGGTGCTGCGCCAATAACAAAGAAGCAACTAAATGCGGGCCCAACCGTGTGGTAAATGAGACGGGAAAAATTCACGTGTTCACTGACGTGTAGGCTAGCCTCCAACAACACTTGTGTATTCAAGCAGACATTATCTGCTCACTGGTTGCTCGATGACGCAGTGATATGGGCCTGCATTTAGTTGCTTCTGAACTATTGGCTAAGCGACTTACAGGAAGTGTCAAATAAGTCACGGGCCAATTGCGATAGTGACACGAATTTACAATTGCTGGAATTATAGCTTGGAGCCAAAAGAAAACGCGAATTTTACAGGCCTCTGGTTATAAATTATTAGAGATGGTGATTTAACGCAAACATTTCTTAAGCCAACGTAGCCTTAAAAACACTGCAGTTTGTTGCATAATATATGATTGATAGAGATGATGGTTTATCGCGGGAAAACTTGACTATTTGCTAGGCTTCAACTTGCGTTCAACTTATCAAAAGATTACTGGATTTTCCTTATACGCGGAGCTGCTACCCTACTTGACTAAACCAATAAGAATACCGCTATTTTAATCTTTGATGCATGTTATTGGTCTGCAGACAGCTACGTTGTGTCAGTGTTTTCAAGGCTATGTTGGCACAAAACATTTTCGCGATATACCATCATCTCTAATGATTGAATGTTGACTGTCCGACATACGTCAATAGACGAATCACATTCGTAAACTAATACACTAGAAGAATTCTCAATGGTTTTGTCAAATAGGGTAACAGTTATACGTACGTACGGTAGCCAGTGGCATAAACAAAGTTTCCGAAATGCTGAACCTACGTTGAAACCTAGCAAAAGTCAAGTTTTCCCGCGATAAACCACCATCTCTAGTTATAATATATAAGTTATAGGTAGGGAC
>PNEQ01101904.1:0-21774 GCA_003012365.1 Medauroidea extradentata | reverse complement strand
ATTTGTAAACAAGTTACGGCAAGCCAGTAAGTTAACACCACCCTAGAACCCATCTGTTAACTTACGGTCGTTCACTTTCAAGTTAAGGTAAGCAAAATGCTTACTGAATCGCTCCGGGAAAATTTACGGCAAATGTTAAGGTGACTGGCCGTAACTCTCAAGTTACGGTTACCTTAAAAGTTAGTGAATAGACCCCCTGGGTTGACCTGGGTCAACTTGCCCCAACTCTTCCAGCTACTGAGAGAGGCCGAGTAAAACAAACCTATTCATGAAAAAGTATTTAATAATGTTCAATTAAATTTTCCAGCTGAGTTTAAAATTGAATTTTTAGTACCTGCAATTTTTTTTTTAATGAGCATACGAAATTTTTTTTTCTAATCGGCCATAAGAAATAACATGCGTACTCAATGCCGGTTGTGAGAATTAGATAAGTCATGTGTGGAACGTCATGTTCTATGCAGCGTGTTGGTGTAATGGAGGAGAGGAATGTTGTGTGCAAATTTAGAAGTAAAATTTTTTTAGAAAAATGGGCTGTATGTCTCTGAGGTTGTTGTTCAGTGTATCTTAATATTAGTAGGACTTGTTTTAGTACGTAATATTATTAATTGAAACATTTACAGTAACGGCAAGGTATTAAGATAAAATTGGGGCACGTCGGACTTCAGAGTAAAACATTACACGTTCCTGCAGAAGATTTATTTTCTGTGTGGGATAACATGTAGGTAATTCCAAAGTCATATATTACGAATTAGTAACGAAGTCATTCTGTTAAATTAGCAGTTTGTCCACATTGTAATTTGAGTGAGAGTGGTGCCATGTTGAGGCAATTAGTGCATTGTAATAATCTTATTAATTGTCAGCAAATGCATGCGCTTTTTAATTATTATTTTTGGAAGGAATTTTTAGGCATGTTGCACATAGTTCTTTCGTCCTGTTAACATTTTTTTGCAGTAGAACTGCATGGTTCTGGGAAATTGATACCTAGTGAGGTTTATAACCCTATCAACGTGTTTTCAAGACTATACCTATATTTGCTGTGAAAAATCAACTGTCTTCTCAGAAGCTGTGTTTTAGAAGTCATTTATTAGGAGTCGAACTTCTGTAAGTAGTCTGAGCAGTAGATTTCTGTGAATGATTTTTTTTTTATCCTTTAAATGAGATGTGTGCTAAGACAGCTGCAATGGCCTTAAGAAATAACCTTAAAAATTAAACACACTTTTGAGCTGTGTGTTCTACAAAACATAGGCCTACTGCTGGCTATACACTGCAAAACCGTAAAAAAGGCAGTGCCACATTTGTGTGTTTCTTGATACTTCGTGTCTTGTCCCAATGTCTCGTAACATATTACCAAGAAACACCCAGAAATGTGATGCCACAATTGAGCTGTCTCATCCTGCAGATTCAGAGAACCGAAACCAGTGTGTAGTTAATTCTCATGGATTTTTCGTATTTTCAATCTTCTTTTATATTTTTATATGTCTATTATGTGGATTTGAAGAGTGAAAGTAAATAAATTGATTAATGAAAAGGATTCGCAGTTGTTTTTAAAAACTGTTTGAAAAATTAATGAATAAGTCACATTTGTAAACTTCTTTGTGTTTCGTTTGGCTTAAATTTTTTTCAATAATTATCATATTACCTTCCACATTCTCTGCTGACATTATGAATATGAAAGTTTATGTTGGCGAGCTAATTTGGTCAGCGTTTAATGTTTAAAAAAAAAAACTGTTTTGTAATATTTTTTAGTATTGAAAATTGTGGAAAACTTAAACAACGATGTTATTTTTATTTCACTGATCACTAATGCCCGACTATTGTGGATGGTGGCAATGCTGTATTGTACACAGCTGGTCTCTGATTTTTTTTTTTTTGCGAGGTCTATTGGTGCTTGCGCAGTAGTACAGGTGTTTCGGGATAAAGTGAGCACTAAAAATTGCCCTGCTAAAGTTCTTTTTTCAGCCAATTCCTATCTTTCCGCTCGTAACAGCGAACGACGGAACGTATCTAACATCACTGGACACGTCACTTGATGTTTGCGCGTGTAAAATAAATTGTGTAGTCAGTATGGATCAATACAGTTTAATAAAAGAAAGTTTATTAATTATATAAAATACAATTATGTTTATTTTGGTTGATTTTCTTTCTGTATTCTATTTAAATAGGAAACACACTGAACTATATTGTGTAATTTCGCTGCCAACCATACTAGTAGTAAGGCAACTATAGTTAATGTTGAATTATATGCAGTAATGGCTCGTGTTATTTTTCAAAGGTTAGATTTTTAGTGCTCACTTTATCCCAAATGACCTATAGTGACATCACCTACAGAGGGATGTTTAACGTAAGGCGTGTGCCCAAGCCGGCCTGTGCTCACTTCATCTCTATATTGTGGGTGTAGTTCTTTAGTATTATACCCTGGCAGCAGCTCATACTTCAACCTTTGCAATGTTCTTGTCATGAAATAGGCAAGTTTTTTGGGGCATTAAGCTGGAAAAGAAAATGTGATTCTGTACTACTTTTTGTGATTTTAAATGCAAAACCTATAGTTTGTGTGTTCGTAATTTCTTTTGGTTTAACTTATATTTTTAAAGGGAATGTAGTACATTTGTTTTGAAATCCCCCTGTTTCTGAGCATTTGGTATTTTGTGTTGGCATGAATGAATTATTGTATGTTGAACTTTCAAGCCGCAATGTATTTTGTACAGACAATTTTAGCACATAGCCTAAATAAAACTGACTTAACAGCCACATTTATAAATAACTACTGTACAAGCATCACTGAAGAAATGTCGGTGCAATTGTCTACCTATGTTGAATATGTACAGACAGTTTGGTAGTAACAGTAAAATTTAAAAAAAAGTGTTGCCTTGAATCACAGGATGTGCTGTTGTCCCAATTGTAGATAGAGTGGGCTGTTGAAGCAGTGAACAATAGGTGTATTTTAGTGGTTGGATTGGTTACGGATTCCGTGAACAGAGCATTTTAGCGCACCTGTTTACAGCGATGTTTTCAAACAGGACAGGTGCATGTTTTTGGCAACAGAGGCAGGGGGATGGTTACAGGTTTTTTTTTCACAGGATGTTTTTTTACATTACCCTACTTAGGTACTGTTTTATCTCTAACTAATCTGAAATAAAAACAAGCTGTATTTAGGTGCATTATAGATGAGACTTTAGTTATTTTTAAAGAAAAAAGCACAGTATTAATTTATCGTTTTATGCAGCTTCATAATTCAATTTTTTTCTACAGTTTATTATGTTGCATATGTAATAAAAATTGACAGCAGTCCATTTTCCAGCGGACTTATTCGTGAAAAAGTGTTTTACTTATTGCAGTCCAATTCTGTTCCTGATAAAGGCACTAGCAACAACATAACTCCATGGTGGTAGCCATTTATGTTCACTGAATTATTGTATTTTAGCGATCTCTTGTGAATGCAAACAGTTTGCGCAAATGCTTGCTGACTGCTTGTGAACAATTCAACCACTACATGCCTAACGATGTGCACTCACTGTCACTTCCACATCCTGTGTGGCAGTTGTATTGTTTTAAGGTTAACCCAACTTTCTTGTTTTCTTGCTGAAAATTTATTATTTTTAACATACTATTCCTACTGCATTAAAAATTAATTAATAGCATGTGACTTAAATCCATATAGATTGTATCACAATTGTTATGCAGTGTGACTTTGCTGCCTGATTTTTAGCAAGGCTGTACAAAGAAACTAGCTTATGAAAATTAATTACATATATGAAAGGCATGTTGACTATTCCATACACAATATAACATTTAGGCGTGGAAATGTGTAACAAATAGGGATGAAGTAAGTTAAAATGTATGTTTATTTGAAGCATTTTTCAACCAGCCTGGTAGTTAAAGTAATTTGACAGTAATGATTGAGGGAGGCAGTGAATGAGGTAGCCAAGTATAACACTTTGGACTCTCAATCTTAGGAGGACTCAAGGTTCAGTTCAATTGTAATGTTTGCGAAAACACTCTTGGGTTGGGATGACCACTCAATTTGGGGACAGCTTAGTGCATATACTTGTTTTTTCTCTTTACTTCATCCGTTTCCTCCCTCATTCCACCACTGCTCCTTTGTCGTCTCACCTCATAGCTTCTTCTGGCTGGATGTGCGACAGGCATATCTCACTAGTCGAATAGTCGACCCAATCTTCATGCTGGTCTTCTTCCATCGACAAAGCAACCCTGCCAGAGGCCAATATGTGGTGAATTTTTATTTTTAATGTTACTCATCCTGGATACAGCCATTTCTACCATTTTTATATTTGAAAATAGTACTGTAATTGACATTAAACAAAATAAAGATACTTTATCTAAAAAGAAATGCACACCATATACTGTAAAAAAATTATTAAACATACCTGACTTTCCCTAGCAGGGACGTCTGTGTCTAACTTGATAATGTTTCGATGTCGAACTTGATAATGTTTTGATCAGTCATGACCTCTGTACCGGCAATCAACGCATCCAACAGGAGTTTCTTGTGAACTAGTGGTGACGTGTTGAATAATAAATCTGTGTCCAAGGTATCTGCGTACATTCAGCTTACAAAACGAGAAATACCCACTTTTTTTTACAGTTAACTGAAGTAAGTAATGATATAACTTTGGTAGTCTCTACACACGTTGTTTATCCAGTGCTAGTGAACAGAGAAATGGCAGGACAAAATTTCTGCATTTCACATAGCGAGAATAAGCAAGTAGGCCCACGGACCCTGGAAGGAGGATAGTGTATGGTGGCCGTCTTTAGAAGGGTGGGAAAGGGATGGTACGGCATGGAAGTGAGCGACAGAGAAGAGGTTGGGAAAGAACTGCACATACATATAACAGAGCATCCCTCTTGCTTAGGCTACAAGTCTGGTTTTTCGACTGTGTGTGAGGTGCAAGGTCTGAATAAAATATCACTACATGTCCAAATTTATGACAAACATTAAGGCTGCCTGCAAGTTAATGAAAACTAAGCATGGAAGAGTTGAGAGAAATAACAAAGTTGAGGATGTAGGAAAAAACGTTTTGGAATAGGAAGCAACTGAAGCAAGAGTTAATAAGATGAAAACAGCATACTACATGATACTGTATGTATAATAATAAATCATTATCCTTCAATGCTAAACTTAGACACTACTGTACATTAATTCACTCAGAAGCACTTTATGTAGCATAATATTTAACTCTGAGCTAAAAGATGATGTAAGAACTGGAAGGCTCAGAAAGAAGATTACAAAGGAAACGTTTGGGGCTTTTTAAAGAGAAAACACAATACAGAAAACATCATAATAGTGAACTTTATACACATATTTAAAAATTACGGACATGGTTAGGAAAATAATAGTTTTTAAAATGTGGCATGCTTAGTTGTTATATGGTGTCCGGTGACCTGTAAAACAGTGAAATCGTGGACCAGTCAGAAATATAATTGTCAGGGAAATAAAGTGGTAGAGTAGAGTTACATGTCAAGTGTGAGGTATTTCTGTAAATTTTTGTGTAAATATGATGCTTTTATTTCACGAAGTCAGAAAATTGTAAATAATGCTGTGTTATACTCATGCTCTAAGCTTATTGACATTTGTTTGAATTCAAATTTGTGGAAAAAATCTCATTTTCTTCAATTAAGTTGGTGAATGAGCCTAGTTTGAACCACTAGTTATTTGTTTTAGGTAGCGTTAGAATATTCCATAGTACTTTTCACAGAATTATGATAGCCGATATGTACAGACCTCAGTTTGAATGTTCTTAGGGTTTCTAAAAGTGTTTATAATTAACCCATTATTTTTATTCAGTGTATATTCTGTACCAATCTATATCAATAGTGACAGAACAATTTGTTTTGAAGATGTAATTGCTACCTGGAATATGTTTTTATAAATCAATATCTTATATTTTTAATACAGTTAAGTATTGCTTATCTGACAAACAGGCCATCAGAACATCGAAGGTTTTTATAAAAAAATCTTATTAAATGTCAAACTATGTTCTGTTTTACAATGGAACAGCTGATATTGGTCAGGAGTAACAAAAATAGGATTCACACATTACTCACAACTTAAGTTGGTCTTGCGGACGGATACGTTTATTTCCGT
Organism: Medauroidea extradentata; assembly: GCA_003012365.1. NCBI lineage: Eukaryota > Metazoa > Arthropoda > Insecta > Phasmatodea > Phasmatidae > Medauroidea > Medauroidea extradentata. Next base: position 15,671 of record PNEQ01101904.1, on the reverse strand, counting down.
AGGATAATAAGGAACATTGGGCATAAAAAAGTCACGTAAGCAAAACTATATGTACTGTAATTACAATTTTTGAAAGGATGGTGTAGTACAAGTCAATTGTACAGTAGATTTGGTTATACTGTGGTAATTTTATGCCAATAATGTACAGTATAAATAAAATAACGATTACTCCTTGTATACTGTGGAATCACTTTCATGCCATTAAGTACCAGTATCATGCCCCTCAACACAAGTATTGTAATGGGCTTGTACATTATGTATTGTTTTAATTTTTCTGGAAAATTTGCATTTTCTATTGGAAAACCAGAAAAAAACGGAAATTTTTTATCCTTGTTCGCTGGACATCCTATTTAGGAACATGATTTTGGGGGCACTCGAAAATGGCTAAAAACAACTTGGCCTATTCTGCTGCTACTTAGAAAATGCCACCTGAATTTGTAAACTTCAAAGCTGAAAGCATTCGTTGGCATGTACTACATACTTCACAAAAATAGTCAACACAAAAATAGTTTCCGTGAATGTAACTTAGTTTTTAATTTTGTGAAAACATTAGTGACAGCTGGAAATGTGTGTGAAACTGCAAACAAATTACGGACAGAGTGCATTAAATAGCTTAGTGGCCAATGTTTTAAATATGGGTGTTTTTTTTTCGTTTTTAACTCTAAAATTATTTAAGAAGGTATGGTACATAAATTATTGCTAAATATTTTTATGATAACCTTCCAGTTTGTGCAAGACTGTGTATAAAAACTGAAAAAAGGTCATGTTGATCAATTTGGGAAATATTGGTAAGTCAAATTCAGGATGTTTGGAACTGGAAATTAGTCCCTGATCCTTTCAAGTTATTAGTAAAAATATAACGTGCTGTATAAGTTTTTTCAGATTTGAAATTAAGTCATAGAAAAAATATATTTGTCCTCTAAATCCAACATTCTTAACCACAGAATATAGGAGTGAAATGCTTTTTATAAGACAGTTTCAAAGCAGAAGAATATCTTATATTGAACTAGCAATTAGTGCATAGCCTGTTCATGCATAATACCATTCAATTGTGAATCCAAGGTGCTGTTATTCTGATTGCCTGCCCAAAACCAATACTGTATATTGATTAAGCCTACCTACCAGTACTGGGTGAAATAAGAGGAGACAAATAATATATTGAGAATGAGGAGATAATTTTAATAGTTTTGAGGTGAAAATACTTGGCTATGGCAATTTTTTAGTTTTAACTTATGGTGATCAGTAAGAGGAGAAGGCATTTGTGGGAGCCATATAATTTCAATATGCTATAGTTGTAGTGTGTGGTTCGTTTTCGTGTTATTGCAGTTTCTTGTTGGTTACTCATTTAATAATTAAAATTACACTTAAATTTTTAAGGCCACTAATTTTTATCACGTAACTTTTTAAGTTTAGGGGCCTATTATTAGCACCAAAGTTCAACACCATATTGTATGTTTTGACATGTAAATTTGTCTCTCCTGTTAGATTTTAAGGCAAAAATTTAACATTGCTTATCCCATTTTATGCTCCCAATATAATTTGTGTTCAGAATTGTCTAGAATTCCGACGTACAACTAAAGTCCTAAAAATGACAAAATCAACTAGCAATAATACATAGATATCAGTGCTGGTATTAGTCACAGAACTCATTTTTCTGTAGTCTGTCTCATGTAAATATTACATATTTTGACAGTTCGCTTCTGAGAAGTGTCTGTAAACCAGATTGTGTAGACATTGAAGCCAGGTAGGTTTAAAGCTCCAAACAATTGAACTGCCAGACACATTTCTCAGAAGAGAAATTTCAAAGTATGGAAAATTAAAATTAGTGTTAGTTACAATGTTTGAATTTTTTGCTGTATGTGAAGCTGTGCTCAAAGTCTGGAACATTAGGGGACAATAAAAACCAGAGATGGAATGGTGACAGTTTGTGCACTTTTTATTTGCTGTGTTTGTGTTCTGTTCATTGTGTACGGTGGACTATATTCTGTAAGGTAATGGATATTGTCGTGGTTTTGCAGTGGGGAAAATATTTGTATAAGTGAACAACGACCAAAACGAGTTTGACTGAGATGGGAAAGAAGAAGAAGAATCGTCAGCAAGAAGCAGGAGTTAATGGGGAGGAGTCCACTGAATCTGGCGATGAAACACAGTCTGGTAGCATTGGTAAGTGGTGAATGGTAGTCAATTTTACAGTAGTTCCTAGTTGGTACATATGTAGCTGTATATTAATTTAGTATTTTGTGTTTTATTTCTTATTCTAATCCTTAAAGTTCAAAATTTCTTCGTTGCTTTTTGTCCATCTTTCTATCGTAAATTATGTTAATGGAAATTGTTGCTTACAGAATTCTATTTTTATATTATTATGTTCACTGTTGATCCTTTCAGTCCTTGTAAATCCTTAGAGCAGAAATATTAACAATGGTTATCCATGATTACAGAATTTTAGGGTTTTAATACAATCCTTAGTACTAGAGAACCATTTGTAAGGGTTAGCAATAAAGGTTTCAGGAGATTATTTCAACCTTACTGTTAATACATTTGAGTCATCAGCGGTGTACATGTTAAGACTACTGTACATAGTTCGTTAGGCTTGACCAAATCAGTACTTTATTGAGCCAGTTTTTTTTTTTTTTTTTTGGTATACACTGATCTTGTTTATCCAGAAGCCGTTGTACTACGTATTTTGAAGAGTACTGTTGTAACTTGTTTAAAAACTAAAACATTTCAATATTTATAGCGTGCTGAGTTAGCAGTACAGAGTTTCTACAGAAAATTGTTTTCGTACCATGAGGTTCGCAGATGTCAGTAGGTAATTACATTACGTGAATACTGTATTTACTCGCTTAATGGCTGCCTTCGCATAATGGCCGCATCGTTATTTTGAAAGGCTTAAAACAGTATTTCAAAAACCCCGAATAATGGCAGCACCCTACCTTTTTCAACAGGGGACGCAATCTCTGTTAAGACGTTTACCAAGGACCAGGTTTTGCTATCGCTTTCAGCGAGAAAACGTCTTAGCCGAAATGGCAAAAATGTGATCTGCAAAACCAGACTGTTGCAAACATCCTTCAATCGGAAGAGCAACACGCCGGCACATACAACTAGATCCTCCGTATTTCGTGCCTATAAAACGTGGTGGCAGAACCAACCATCTAGGTACCAGTCTGCACGGCGCACGTATCTAGATCCTTGCTGTTTTGTGCCTACAATATATGGCGGCTGAACCGAGCATCTAGGTACCAGATGCGGGCCTAGATCCTCCAGAACGCCTACATGACCTATCTCCAGATACAATGAGTCACGCTCTCTGGTTGATGATGCGCTGTTGATAACTTACCAGCATCTGGAGAGTTATGATGTTTTAAGCGTTAATCAGATTTGTTTATAAACTACTTACATGGGAAATAATAGTGTACATGCAATGGAACGTAAAATGTAAATGTCTTAATGCGGGATAATTTTAAACAATTTTAATTGAGTGACACACATGAATGTGTTAGCAAGATTTTATAGTCTCTTAATTTTTCTATGTTTACTATGCACCCCTGAGATATTTTTTATTATTTTTAGAGAAATGGTCACACTGTAGACTAGTAAATATAGGAAAAAAGTGTGTATTTGTTTAATTCTACAACAAAAAAATTTAGAAGGTAATTTTTTTGAAAACCCCTCATGGCCGCACCCCATTTTTTGGGTCTAAAATTTGGTCAAAAATATGCGGCGATTATGCCAGTAAATGTGGTATTGTTGGCTAAATATCATGATATCCATTAAATCTAAAATTTTTTATTAGTATTAAATGTTTTGCTATGTTATAATTCTACAAAAGTTTAGACCCATAACAAAAAGATTCTTGTACTGTACTGTAATAAGAGTTTACAAGTCATGTTTTTTGTGTAACTGACCTTTTTTTTCTCCAATTTGGTTAGACTATGGGATTGGGGAAATATAATAGCTCCTGAGAGGTAATCTTAATCCGATGTAAAGCAATAATAGTTCTGTATAGATTTTGTATTATTACGTAGCATCAGAATTGTTTGGAATTTTATATGTAGTCATAGGTGTAAATTGTTTTTACTTAAATTCACACTACGTTAGTTCTATTGTAATTTGAAAAGTTTTCTTTTCAACTTAAGTTAAAATGAGCACAGTACTGTACTTGCCTAATGGAAAATTTTTTGAATAGCAATTTATTCCTCTTAATACAGGTTGACTTATGGAAAGTGCTTGAAATGGAAAAATACAGTCATAAGTGATATATTTGGATGTGCCGGACGGATATGGTCGTCGAGGTTGAGGGACTAGGCGGGCTAGTAAGGAGAGCTAAGCAGAAATAGCTGGTGGGAAGGGTGCACTGCAGGGAAAATCTTTCTGGTGAAGTTCAGTGATGGATCCAAATATCTGTAGGCAGACGACCATGGGGCAGGCTATGCACCTGTTCTTGTACCTTCTATAGTGGCCAATCCCACACCACAAAAACACATGCACTGAACTCTGTTATGGTCGTTATACGTCACTAGGGACGGGGTGAGAACCAACAGAATAAAAGTTGGGTGATTGTCTACTATGTTAACTCACAAAAAACACACAACGAACTTAGTGAAGTGGTCCTGGAACTGAGTCCCTCCAGTGGGCACAGCGGTGCCAAATGACAGGTGCCAAAAATGGAAAAGTTAATAATTATTTACTATGCCTTTGGAGGTGAAGGTTGACAGGGGTAGGAGTCCCTGGGTCAAAAACAAAACAATTCCAGAAACTCATGTTATGACACTATTGAAAACTAAAATGATAGATACGAAACGTTAATGTATCCTGGGTGGCTACTGATGCCAAGCCAACTCGTGGGGTGATGGGGAGTGGCTTTGCGCACTTTATAAATGCTGCAAAAGAATATTTAATTAACACAGGAAAATAGTAAATTATTGAAGCATTATTGCTTTTTAAAAACATCTTACATGGGAAACCTGTTTCCAGTGTGGGTTCTTGAAGCCTGTGAGAAAAATATGTTTGAAATAGTTTATAAAAACATGTTGAACAACAGGAAATTGCATTAAAAAATACTGTATATGAAAAATTTTCTAAAGACATGTGAAACACTTAAACAAAATAACACATGAAAGATAATTAAATTGAAACAGATTTTGCATGCATCCATGGCTCTGCCTTGTTTGTTTCACTTGGTAGCTGTGCGATTGATACTTTACGAAGACAAACAAGACACATAGCACCGGATAAACACAGGGAAAATACACAAGCACTGAAACTGATTATACATGTAAGAAAACACACACAAATTTACTAACTGAAACACTGGCACACTGGGCTTCTACTCCTCCTTCGCATTGGGCTTGACGGGGGTTCTCTCTGGAGTCTTCCGGCAGTAAAGTAGACAGGATATGGGAAGGGGGCGTGTCTGGACACACGTCGAGGTGTTGGGACTGGCACACCTACTACGCCCAACGCACTCGCCGTACAGGAGCTCCATTCAGGTGCCCATAGCCTATCTGTTTTGTGACAGTGTTTTGATTGTTTCTTTTTGTTGGGATAGCTTTTTCATATGCTAATAGTATTTCAATCATATAAAGTACTAACCTCTAGCATGTATTCACTAAGTTTGCTGATTCTGTAGTTCCTTTAGTTTTTCGTCACAATGGTACGCATTACTTGTGTAAAATAGTGTCTACTGGTATGATATAATATTTGTGTTTGTATTACTTAAGATGAAGTTAAGCTATTTTCTGTGAAAGGATTGGCAAGCACGTGTATTTTTTGTGCTAGGGCATTAAATTAGTGTGACAGTTGTAGGAGAGAAACTTCAAATTCATAAAAAGTCAAAAGTTTTTGGCTATTTTGCAGAGCTGATAAAAAAGATTTTTTGATGCAGGTGCGGTGGTGTGCCCGCACATTGCCAAAGCGGTTGACCTGCAGAAGGTAAAGAAGGCGTTGAAGCCAAGTGGTAGCCTCCCTCGTGAATGTGCAGAATGCGTCAGGAGCAAGGAACCTGCGGATGATGAAGATGACGTGAGTGTTCGCATTCCTTTGGTCGAACTGCTATCAGGGGTGAGATGTATCGTGATTGTTTCTAAAGGCCTGGCAACAGAAAGGTCAAGTTAGTTTCCTCAAACAATATTAGTGGATGCAAGAGCATGGTTCAATTTAGCTTATTTCACCTGTTTTGAATTGGTATGTGAATTTTACGTAATATTTATGGCATGCATTGTTAAATCACGATTTCACTCTCTGGGCAGGAAAAATAATGGTTTACTAGTGCTTTGTTTTATGAACAAAATTTAATTAGTTTAGATGCCATAGTAATCCCCAAAGTGGATTGCACGTGGATTTTCAATATTTGTGCATGGAAAGCGTACCATTCCTGCTTAAAGGGAAAGAGCTAGATGCTCAATTTTATCAATTTTTCTGCAATAACTTCTGTAGTAAAATATTTTTGATAAATGTGGCAATGTTGAGGCATAAAAGATATTTATGATGAATTTTGGAGATCATAATAGTAGTGGTATATTTTTTGTCTTATATTGAACTTGTAATTATTCTTGAAAGCTAACCTATATTTTCCTTGCAATGATTCTGCATGACAAATTAATGAAAGATTTCATTATTATTTATGTCAAGCAGTTTATTAAGAATATATCCTATGTCTTGTTGAAGGTAATATTTTGATAATGCAACTTGAATAAATGTTATGGCTCGAAAACTAAAAATACAAGAAAATTATCTAATGCTCCCTCATCATTCATTACCAGATTTCCATTCCACACTTGTCTTTACAAGGTTCGTTTTACCATGTTTTATATCTGTACGTAGCTACTGCAGCAATTTGTCAACTTTTTGTTAAAACATTTTTGAGCCCAAATCATTAGTTTTTCTTCAGAAACAATAAATGAAATGTGAACAGTCATACATTACCAAACATTTTAAAAGTATTTCTGACTTTGTTACTTTTGTATAATTATTCCATGTTAAAAGTGCTTATTATGGCCTATATGGGTACAAAATGAAAATATTTTCATTTAAAAACATATTGTTGCCATCTTATAATGTTCAGAGTGTCTGTGAAACAAGTACAGTACATGCATGAGGTTCTGAGGTCAACATTTATTGTCAGTTATGCACACACATACCTTTGTCATGGCTGCTGGTTTTCCTGCTCATATAAGAGTCTTTGTGCAAACTTGTACATAGCCAAGTAGATACAGTAGAACCCCTATATTACACTTTCTAAGGGACAAATGAAAAATGGTGTAAATGAAGGGAAAGTGTAAATGGAGGGAAACAACAAAAACTGTAACAAAACATCTGTTAATTAAAATATTTCACAAGTTAATTCATAATGGCAGGACAAATGAAATATGTGACCTCAAAAAGTCTTTATAAGTAAAATGATAACCCTCTAACAAAAAAATTTTAGCATCAAAATTCTTCTGAGCATAGATTAAGGGGTAATTTAATCAATGTTAGTAGTATACATCGCGTGATGTATACTACTAACATTGATTAAATTACCCCTTCTGTTTTTAAAACTTGTAATACACTGTACATAATATAGTCTACAGTTTTTTCTCTATTAAAATTTCATCCTTTTTAAACAATATCAACATTTAATTTGAAATTTTAGGGGAAAATATTGATAGCTTCATAAAAAAATAAGTGTAAATCAGGGGAAGCAAGTATCAACTGAAGTGTAAATGGCAGGAATACAATACATTGTTAACATAGGGAAAGTAATGGGAACCAGAAAAAATGGTGTATTTAAGGGGAAAGTGTAATTCAGGGGAATGTAAAATCGGGGTTCTACTGTACGTATCTTGTAATATCCACTTTAGACATTAGCGGGAATAGTGGTAGGTAGATGCAGATTATTGCAAGCTGCCTTACTTAGCCCTCGTCTCCATAAGCTTGGAAGATGTCTTGCAGGCGGACTGGACCCCCAACCTTTGGCTGTGCCTCAAGTGTGGCAATGTGGCGTGCGGCCGCATGCGGCGCCAGCATGCCCTGAAGCACTACACCACCCCACACTCGGAGCCACACGACCTGGCCCTCAACACGGATGACTGGCGAGTGTGGTGAGTCAGTGTTCTTACTGTAACAGTCTTGTTAGAGGAGTGGCTTGTGGTCTTGTGTCCATGATAGTGTTGTATGTGCATCTGATCATACGTATATGCACATAAACACAGTTTTTACTTTTTACAGTGTTAATTGCTCGCGTTGAGAATAATTTTTTGGTACCTAGTATTGCTGTATAAATCTACCCACCAACGATCTAATAAGAGCTGTATACTTTTTCCAAAATGTTTTTTAATGACTTGAGTGCAGGTTACACTGAAGTACCATAGTTTTTACTTGCTGAAAAGTGTAAATTGCCTTAATTGTTTTGCCATGTATTATTAAATTGAATTGCCCTTTGCAAAATCTTTATTTCAGTAAATTATGCAAAGAAATTTAATTTTAAAAGTTTTGAAATTTACTGAAGATAAGAAACTATTCCACTTATAGCATCGCCAATGAAGCCCTGTTGTATGTTTTTTTAGGAGGTAGTACAAAAATTTCTATTTCTGAATCACTTGTATGTTTATTGACTACAACTGTTTCTGGCTTCCTTGGTTTATTTTGTAAGTTTTTTAATTTGCTCATCATCTTGTGTTTAGTTCTTCTACCTTTTATGTAACTGTGATTTTTCTGTGTCTCAGCAACATTCGCTAGCGTTGGCATTCATCAAACAAAACATTTCAGTTTATCTATCAGACACTTCCATTGCAAAATTCATTCAGAGATCAAGATTTACAATACATGTTGTTCAGGATAAACTGAGCACTGCTTACTATTTTTTATGAGTCATTATGCCTCTACCTTAACTATTTTAAATATGAAAACTTCAGTGTAGCTAAAAACTAGTGTAAATATTTCACATCTCTCAAAACTTTACATCTTTAGCCCCAATAAATGTATATTCGATCATTATAAGTGTTGGGGAGTGCTCACTTTAAAGTGAACCATCTATAATTTAATGGTTTTAATGTGCTTGTTGTTTTGAATAACAGTAAAGTTAAAATTAGCTAGGCTTAGGTAGTAATACTACATCATCGTGTAGCTGTTGTAATTTTCATCTGTTTTTGCATTTTCAACTGTAAGTTGAAAGAATTCAAAATGTTTTCTGGTTTGTGTAATTAGTATGGTTGTGAGGAGAGATTACAGTAAAAAAAACATTTGTTGGTATATGTGCAATTCAGTTACATAGTACATGAAAGAAATCAAAAATTCTTCACAAGTTTACTGTTTAGTAGAGAGTATGATACAACTATCATTATTAGTGTTGTGTGGCTTCTTTGTGTTGTGTGACGTTCCTCTTTGGGGCTCTGGATGTGATGTGTCTGTTTGGGTCGTTGGGGTAATGTAGCTTGAAGTGTGCTGGATAGCTCAGTTTCTGTTTTAGTAAAATGTAGATTTGTTGATTTCGATCACCTGTCAGTTAGGTGTAACTTGCATAGAGAAACTCAGATTCGTCAATCATTACATTTATTATAACTAGGTAAATTACTTTCCACAACTATGGTACCGGACATAACTATTGCAGTTCAGTTTTAACTTGCTTTTAGAGTGACTCTTAGCTACCATGATCTTTCCGTCCGCCTTGTGGTTTACGTTCAATCAAGTTATTTTTTATAAATCTTGACTGAAAAAAAAAATAAAAAAATATATTTATAGCAAACTCAAACTTGTGGGATTTGTTTCCCTGTTTTTATCCATGTAACACCCATCACCTCAATAATTCATTGTAATTCAAATCAAAGTAAGTCTAGGTCCATTCTCGCCTAGCCACGCCAATGTACTCGAGACTTTCTCGCCTATCTCACCCACACACGTCCTTCCTCTCGCCCGACTGCAACTCAATCACCGCGGGCCAGCGCTCGGCACGAACTGCCCAACCTCACAGCAATGGACATGGTAGCTGAGTTATTGCTAGGCGGGGTGATATAACAGACTCCAATTTTCCCAAAAGCAGCAAAATTACAATTAAACATGTGATAAACGGTTTGCAGAAATGCATCAGTAGTTTTTACATAAAATTAATAATGAATACAATCATAAATATTGTAATTGAGGACAAAAAATGTGCAACAGCGGAACTAATTTCGCGGTGCACTACCCAAAGCTGACCAACGTGCGTCAACAACCTACGTCAAATTCCATGAAGCTAGCGATCAACCACAACGTCGGCGCCAGAAACCCTACAACCTGGAGAAGCTTGCAACACAATAAGTTACTCACTAAACCAGGAAAAATTTTATAAGATACTAAAATTTGCCAAAACTAAAAAATTAGTAAAATACAAGAAAGAGTTACGTCAACAAAATTAATTAATATTTGACTGTGGTCAGTTTGAAACCAAACAATCCGAGAAAATAATCAAATGACTCTACTTTAAAATTCCCAACTGTATTTTAATACACATTTAAATTTTGAATCTATGAATATAAAGTAATCATGTCCGCAATTACAAAGTTATTGAATCCTGTTGTGTCATCCCGAACACCTGAGGAACTAATACCGAATACGGCAATACAGCCTGTTATTACAGCTTTAAATTTAATTAAGAAACAAAATATTTTATATAGATTCAAACAAAGTGGGAAATGGCTGAACACTTTACATTAGTTTACTCCTAGTATTTCATGCTGCCTTAGCAGTTGTTGATATTGGTCAGTTGAGTGTAATATCTTGAATTTTTTGTACAAAGGAAACATTATCTGTCTGGGTTTTTTTGTTACATTTGTGGATTGTAGTTCGAAATAGTAACTACTGTGTAGGTAAAAATCAGACATCATTTAAAGGAATGTACCTAGTTTTAAAGTTTTGTTAGGGACTTTATGACAGTGGTAACTACTACACACTGGAGCCTCGTTAATACAAACTTCTCGTTAATAAAAACAGGTTTTCTTTCTCGTTGAAGTGAGATGATAAATTAAATATAGATGTAAATGCTCAATAAAATGATCCCTTTACATAAAAAATTTAAAACTTAATGGTTAAAGTAAGTTATGTTGGAGGTATGAAAGTTTTTATTTCGGGGCTAAACGTTTTGAAAACTTATTTAGAGAATGCATTGAGTTTTCGTAACTGCCTGTTATCACAATTCGCATTATTGCGAACTGCAAAATTTTAGGACAATTCAGGTTTGTATTAATGAGATTCCACTGTATTTTCTAAAACTGTTCTATAGAAGGTATTTATATTGTGTAAGAAAGTATGTGAAAGGTGGGAAAATTTCGCAGGTGTTACAGTTGTGACGACCAGATCCCATCAGTCCAGAAGCGGAAACTTCTTGAGTGTGTGGAATTTGTGAAGAGGCAGACTTCTGTGTTACTGCTCCCTTTGAACTGCAATGCAAATGGTATGAACTACTAGAGTAAAAAACTGTCATCAAATTGCCCCATCTGTGACCTTTCCTGTACAGTACATGCAGTTTGGTACTTATATGTACGCTCATGTTTTGGGTTTTGAAATTGTGTATAAACAATTACGATCAGCTGGCATATTTCGTGTCAGAATACTTGATAGTACAAGTGAGATATTGGATTAATCGATTAATATATTGACTTTACTGAATTAAAATATTTATTAAAAATTCACTTTACTGTAATTTTTGCAAAACATTACGTGTTACATTCCCCCATCGCCTACACCACATACAGCACAATTTCGTAACAGCGAGCATGGTCATAGCAAGTAATAGCAAGAACTCTGTTATAATGAGGTCTTTTAGAGGAACCAACAAAAAGTAGCAAATATGACCATGTACAGTCAACTCTCGACTATACGACACCGGGAATAATGACCCTCTCGATGTAACAACCCTTTTTCAAGGAACCGTAGAAAATTGAAAAAAAAAAAAAAATTTGCTTAAAAAATTTAATTCGAAGAAATTAGCAGAAAAAGGCATTGCATTTATTATAGCGCAAGTGGTTGCAGTTATTTTTCGAAAACTGTACTGCCGTACACTGTGAATTTGTTCTAAAAATATACGTTGCTGTCCCTTCCTCGCGCGCGACGTGATGGCCAGCCAGTTGGCACAAATGCCCCTTCCCATCCTCTGACCGGTCTGCGACTCGCTCGCTTCTTTCCCACCACCGGCAACCACTCCAACAGTTCGCTCACCCCTTTTTCATCATGTGCATGCCGTAACTTTTTTGCCACTAATTTCTCATGCCTTTGGATACGGTAGTCTTGTCTTTCTGCTTGTGATATTACGATTGTACGTCGTGTTTATTTAAGCTGTATTATGTTTTCCGTTTTGTTAACTAAAATCTGTTAAATATAATTACCATAATGTCATTTAATGATGTATACACAGTAATGTTTATAAATCATTATTCTTTTGAAAAGTGAAAGCAGGACAGTTCATAATTGACACTACCAAACGTCAGGTGCATGTCTCAGATACGCGTGGCACAGCGAAGGGCAGTAGGAACACTTGACAACAGCGCGTCTGGTTCAGGTGTGTCACTAGGGATGGGCTAAACTGTTATTTTCTGATAACGTGTTACGGTGTTCCAGTTACATGGTGGTAACAGGTTACAGTAACCTGTTATTTTTATAACAGTTTATCCTCGGCAGATGGTAATAGCATCCTCTGTAAACACATGCTGTTATTTTTACTGACTGGCGACTTTGAATATTTTAAACAACAGTTACCAAAAAGGGGATGGTTACTGCGTCCTCATTGAACTGTTGCAGTTTCCAGTTACCTACTATGTATTTAAACTTCTGTTGCAATTATTATTTAGAACTTACGTAGCCTACGTATGACGACTGGTCTGTTTAAAAATAATACGACCACAAATAGCTCGTTATCAGTCTTTTACTTGTTGCAAAACGGTTACATGCAATAACATGAAATATCTCTTTTAAATTCACCTTCCAACTGAAAGTGAACGAAAACTATAGTATCAACCTGACATACAATACTATCTCATAACTAGAGAACAGTGAAATCTCGCGTGCGAAGCAGGACCAAACCGACAAGAAGCGACTAGTTGACAGATAACTACGAAAAGGCTGTTATAGCTCTAAAGCATGGGTACAATTTCAATGAAGTAACAGACTGTTCCGTCCCATGCAGTTCCAGAAATTGTGCGAGGTGGAACAAACTGTTACCATGTAGACATATGCCTTCATCCGGGAACTCTGTTACTCGTCTGACTCAGTGTTACCACAGTTCGTAAACACAAGATATACAGTAAAACCTCTTTATAATACCCCTCACGGTTCCCGAGATTAGGGTCGTTATAGAGAGGTGGTCGTAGTAAGATTTCGGACCCATTTGGGACCTCGATATGTCAAAATAGGCCGTTTTCGCATTAAGCCCATGTTCAGTCCTCTTAAGCAATAATAAATCTTACATTTAAACTTAGCTATGTATAAACAAAATTTATGACCAGGCACATTTTAGAGAAAAGGCGATAGTGTATTCTACTCTCAGGGCTTTTCTTTTACGCCGTGAACGCTTAGAAAGTCATGCGCTGTGAGGTTACGTGCTGTGACGCCGTTTGCTTGTTATCGGCTGGCCGAGAGGATAGACCATTATGGGGGGGGGGGGTTAGTGCCTGAGACGGCTGCGTGCGCATGCACCGTTCAATACTACAGCCGCAGCAGCTGTCCTCTTCAGCGTGTTAGCCTGCTCTGCCTTGAGACCGACTGAAAGATAATTGCGGGCGTGCACTGTGACGTAACGTTATCGCTAGGTTAAAATAGTAACGTTAAATGTCAGTGTGTAAAATATTTTGTTGAGGACAAAGAACATGTAGCGAAATGGCGCTCACTCTACTAAAAGTGTACTATTAATTAGTTAACAGATCATTTGTTTACTATTATCACTGCGTTGACGGGACACTAAACAAACGTACAATAAAAGAAAGTCTGACATTAAAGGGCCAATAGTAAACAATGTCGGGATGCCGAACTCCCGCGCAATCTCTGACTTCGGCTTCTGTGTCGATTCCACTTCCTAATAATCGTAACCAAATCAAAAGCCAAAAAAACTGTGTGGGTTGTCAATAATCGTTTACAGAATCAAGCCTAATAATCGTAACCAAGTCTGCGAGAGAACACTGGCACGTGAGCAAAGGGTGGAGAGAATGCCGAGCGCGTAAGGTATTCACGTGAGGGGAAAGGAAGATAAAGAGTACCGTTACAGCAGGCTTGCCGCATGGAGTGGAGTACAGTTCTCGCCACTAGAAACTCAACATGGCGCACAAAAACCTATTTTTTGCCGATTTCCTTGAAATAAAAAAAAGAATCACGGTTTCCCAAAAACGGGTTGTTATAGACAGGTGGTCGTTATAAAGAGGTTTTACTGTATTAGAATTATTGACAAAAAATGCTTTACTAAATATTTTAGTTCGTTATACGTGTATTTTTTCGTATCTTAGGTATTTTAAAAATGAATGATACAAATATAAATACTTGGCAGTTAAAAAGCTTTTCTGATTTGTCAACAGTTTGTTACGGACATTACTTAGAACTATCCTGTTATTTATTTAACAGTGTCTGTACTGTAACCTGTTATCTGAACAACTGTTACGGCCTTGAAACAGTTTTACTTTAACTGTTATGTTAAATACCACCCATCCCTATGAGTCACTAGTCCACATGTGAGCTCGTGCCCACACGTGCATGTCTCGATCGTAAATAACAGTTGTGGCACTTGTATACGTCGGTGAAAAGAAAATATGAAACAGTATTGTGTAGGCTTGAAGTTGTTCCGTGAATGTGTTACCCAAGTTTATTAACAATGGTCAATATCTTGATGTTTGTAACTGTTTACTGTTGGCGAACAAATTGAAACTGAGTGTCAAATCTCTCTCCATGCACATCGGTGAAGTGTGTGAATAACTCGTGCTGAGAGTAGAATCATTATACAGGCAGACTATTTTCACACTGCCGGCAGAGCTAGAGGAGTGAAAGAACTGCAAAACAAAGGGAGTGTTGTTATCATCACGTCCCATCTGCTGAGCGGATGTCAGGAGCTGTGACTAGGTAGCGGTCAAAAGTGGCACAAGTGACGCAGAAGACACATCGTGTATGTTGTTTTTGAACTAACCAGTTTCCAGATAGGTCCTTGCGCGCGTGTGTGTGGTCCCTCGCTGCCTCGATGAGGTCGGAGGCAAACAGCTTTATCAAAACATATGTTGTGCCAACTAGAATTACCATTGCCGGCAAAGTTTGTGCGTAATGTGTCAAAGAAATAAAAGTCGTAGATGTCAACCATGACATACATCCTATTTAATTATTTTTACTATTTCAATCAACAACATTGCGATTGTACCTTGTAAATAGTTTCGAAACTCCGACATTGCTAGCACTTACAGTAGTGATGGCCCGATGCCCGATAACCGATGCCGGATATCGGGATAATCGGCCCATTTTCCGATATCGTACATCGGCTAAAATTTCCGACATCGGCCAATAATTTTCACATAACCAAAACGGTCATTATAATGCTTATTATTCACAAGTTGCACTTTTTTTAACGGACCCAGGCATTTTCATAGTTAGTCTTGGTTACAATCACGGCAAAATAACCTTCACAAAACAATAATATAACTTACATACGCGGTGCTCGTCGCGACGTAAATCAAGGCCTATGAGTGCCCGCA
>PNEQ01101903.1:0-21777 GCA_003012365.1 Medauroidea extradentata | reverse complement strand
AAACATGTTGTAAAAAACTAATGTTTTTCAGGTTTTTAGTGTTTCGCGCCATCTTTTCAAATTGTAACAAATGCCAGCATCAGCGCTGTCTATTGTACATTATTTGAACAAGTATTTTACTGTCGTAACTTACTGTAGTGAAATTGACACTGTATATACCGCAGTAAAAATATTTTTATGAAACGAAGTATTTTACTAACGTATGGAAGCCGAGCTATTGCAGTAATATACTGCAGTAAATTACTACTCTTTTATGAAACAGGGCCCTGTTCTTCTACGACCGTGCCCCCGACGGAGGGTTAACACAACGTACCATTTTCAAAGTACATATACCACTTTTCAAGTGCCATATATCTTTTAGTACCGATGTTGTAGTGTGGAACAGTGGATTTAACGCGAGGTACCAGTTTTTCGTTTCAAGTACAAGTTTTTTTTTGTGTTGTGTACCATAGTTTTCAGTGCTTACCACCAGTCCAGTGTTGCCAGATCAATGTGTTGTGGTCTCTTCCAAGTTTCCACAGTGGTAAAAAATTACTCTGCCGTTGTGTTTCTTGCGTACTGTTTGCAGAAAGTCGTAAATGTTAATGAATTTTTAGTTAATAAAGTGGGTTTTAAACAGTTGTGGTGTTTTTCCCCCAAGAGCTCGTAGTAGAAATTACAGGCGCGGACTTGGCAACATAGGCCAACCACACTTCGATTTTGTTCTTACCAACCATACCAAGCGGCATGCTGCTGACGTTGAGTGATACGTTCGTTAATCGTTGTCGGTGCTCGGTTGTTTATTGTTTACTTGACGTGGCGCGAATATTTTTTCCTATGGTTTGTGCGAGTATTAATATCTTCTGAACAAGTCTGAAGTCCGTGGATTTACATTTAAATTGCATTTTATCTACCCTGTCCCTACCACGTAATGGAGGAACACGCCTGAATTTTTTGGCTCGTGCTGTGACAAAGGTGTGTTAAAAAGTTACATCATCAAGTGATCTCGTGTGTGTTTATGAAAATGATTTAAGTACATTAAGAATATCTGCAAATGTATGTTCAATGAGTGTTATTTCCACGACGTAATGATTTAGGAAAAATAGTCGTGGTAGGAAGAAACAGACTATTGGTTAACCGATCCTACTACTATGAATCGCGAAGTTCCTGGTGATATCCCTACGGTATTCACAATAGAGCGACGTGACGCTTTGCGTCGAGCCCGAGTGTCAGCCTATCAGAGCCTTGACGCCGGCGTCGGGAACATTGCACTAGTGGCTGACATTGGATCTGATGTTCACGCTGGCGACCGATACAAAGAAGAAGAAAAGTAGTTTACGTTTTTAAATTTGTGCCGTATTTTACAAGTTAGAAAGAAATAAACAACAATTTCATATTAATAACATTCTGTTAAAAATTCCGGTATTTGTGCAAATTAAGCATATATTCGCTGAAATGACACTTAGGGAATTTTTCAGTAGGAAATTTATCTTTTGATTTCTGTTTGATTTATTTAAATCGATGCGAGCATAAACAGATTATCATTTATTTTATTTTCCGGTCATGTTTCTTCAAAAACCGGTTACAGTTACTAACGATGGTGTTATGCAGTAAGGGCCTTATCAACAAAATGTAAATTATTCAGGAGAACAAAAAAACTTCCTCAAAAATCACAATTACATGATAAAAATTTCAATAAATTTCATTATGAATTTTAATTTTTAATGTATTTTTATAACATATAACATACGCTACAGGCTTGCTAATGTTAAAAAAAAGTAACTAAAACAAACTTTTTATGTTGATAAAGCCCTTACTGGTTGCAAGATTACTTTGAATAGTTGATAGTGACCAAAATACTTGTTGACATGGCCCTTACTGCACAAAAGGTTTTTCTAACTTAGTTAAAATTTAAGTTAACAACTAGACTGTATTTTCTACAAAATCAGAACAATAACATAGAATATTGGAAATGTTAAGGACAGGCACATAAATTTACATCAACATTCCTTTACCACTGAAACAATGTTCTTCATCTGAAATTGATTTAAAACAGACACATTCACCTAATTAAACTTTGATCTGTTTTACAATACTGAAACACTTAATAAATATGCAGTAATCTCTTATTAACGTAATTATGAACATTTTAACTGAAACAAAATATCAGGCTAATAGTCACATGTAAACATTAAGTTATCAAAAGAAAATTAATTATAATTGCTCATCAGTATCTTTGTCATCGGTCTCTGGTAAACAGTCTCTTACAGAAGCTTTCCAGGGTATCTTCTGGTACTCATTCCAGCACCTCTGCGGTATGATGTTGCGTTCACACAATTGCCGCAAATCCTTATATTTCTGAGCCGAAATAGGAAGTCTGGCCTTGTGAAGTTGCTTTAGCTCACAGTCTTCTTCTTGTCGTGGTCTTCCTCTACCTTTATGGGGGCCAACGGACACAGATCGAGATTCGCTTCCTTCTTGGAATGAATATTTGATGTCAACTGTTTCAGACTTCTTCACAAATTTCACTTGACGTATCTCCTGAAACCTGATCTTGTCTCCTGATGTATGTTCTTTCCGTTGTGTGGGGAAAAAATTCTTTTCAATTGGTTTCCAATCTTGGAAGTCAGAGTACTTCATGACATACACAGTGTATGGTCCATGCGATGTTCTAGCATTTTCAATCCATGTAGGCCATTCAGATGGAGCCCATACCACTTTGTGTTTTAGGCTGCGTTCTATTGCACCGTGAACTGAATCTACAGGCATGTATGTATGGCCTGGGAGAAGGTAATTTATTGTTATGCTTTCGAGTGTAGATGCATTTTGCAAAGTATAAGCTATCATACTCAATATTACATGATTCTTATTTTGCCCCGGACAACTGTCACAGTACAATGACAGAGTTTTCACACTTTTTTCGGAGTCGACTCTGTTTATGTACATGTGGAGCATAGATGCTATTTCGTTGCAACCTCTGTTTCCATCGCTTTCCTCCCACACATAACAATAAACCTTTCTGGTATGGTTTTCATACACAGTAAAGTTGTATACAGAATACTTTCTACTGTAATATAACAACATGTTGTCGCCATGTGGTGTGTTTAACACCTTTTGTAAATCAAAACTAGCACATAAAAATCCTTCAGTGCCACTTAATTTCTGATCGCTCGTAAAATGGACTTTTGTTGCCTCTTTTTCTTGAATGTGGTCTTCAAACTTTTCAGTAGAAATACCACAGTGTTCCAAACGTCCTTGTTCTTCTGCCAAACATACAGCACATTTGTCCTTTTTTGGAATGTGTATTCCGATGTTGTAGCATTCCTTCCAAACATTCTTGAACACGCCAGCCTTAGCAAAGGCAATCATTTTTTCTTGACAGTCTTTCTTATAAAGCCTAAACACATTTTCTAGGCTCTTGTACTCTACTGGGATGTATGTTTTTGTGGATGAACTACGACAGTAGTGTGATGGCACTGCTGGCAGTTTCTGTATGAATGTGTGTATGTCTTTTATAATAGAAGTAGGTTCTTTTGTGCCACGTTCATCTGGTTTAGCACTACTTATGCCAGTCTTGTTTTCCCATGTATAGCGCACAGTTTTCGCAGAGATGTTCAATGTTTTCAATAAAAATTTCAAACAAACATTTATTCGTTTTCCCTTAGATGGGAAAGAATAACGCCTTGTTTCCCTTTGCTTTGACTTGTCACAAGTTCATCTTCTTTTATTTTGTACCTGAGCTGCACAAGAAAGTATCCAATCCCTTTGCGTACTCCTGTCGGGAAGACTCCAATACTGTTGAAATAACTGTTGTCTCGCATCTTCAGTAAAGCTTTTTGAACATTCATTGGGACATTTACCATCTGAACAGGGATTGGGTTGCATGCTTTTTCCAATCACAAACAATCCTTTGTCATTCGCATAGGGCTCACCACTGTTTCGTTGCCTTTTTCGTCTATCACGTCCCCTTTCTTCTTTACTTTTCCTTTTCCTGCCAATAGCTATTTCACTTTCTATGCTGTTATGATTACTAGCATTTCCATCAGACTCTGATGTGTTGTCTCCATTTTGTACCCCTATAGAATCACTGACGTTGCAATTGTCATCTAATATTCCATTCTCATTTGCAACCACAGTGTCACCACGCTCATTACCAGACATATAAATTTCATTGACACTTTCGTTCACTACAGATTCACTATTACATACATTTCCAATGATATTGTCACTTGGCATGTTACTTGCAAAACAATTGTCTGCTGTGGCACTTGTATTTTCGGACAAACAAACAATATCAGTACCATGGCATTCATCTTTTCTGTCCGTTACGGTCACAAACCCATCAAAAATTATCTCGGCATTATCTATATCCTTGCTAGTAAGTACCACTGAAGATTGTGCCATATTAACATCAACATTTTGGTTGCCTCTATTTAAAGCAGAACCTTCACATTCACAAACACAGTTGCTAACCGGCACATTTTCAATACTTGTCTTAACCTCTAAACCAGGCTTGGAGGTATCATCACTCATTGAACTTACATTTATATCAGACTGTACAATATTACCTATGTTACTTAACGAATTATTTTCATCTTCTTGATTTAACACAAGATTAACTAACATGCGACCTCTACTAAAGTCGGACATTTTTGAAACAACACGATCTCATTTACAGCAAAAACAAGTCACAGCTGTATACAAGCCATTCAATGTCATAGAATAAGATAAAGAAATATGTAAAACAACTTCTACAGAACTAAGAGAAATGAATTTTTATTTAAAAGTCGAAACATACCTCCTAAACAAACTTTGACAGTGCCATCAACTAAGATGATAAGGCCCTTACTGCATGATAGTAAAAATAAAACTGTGTTGATAGTGCCCTTAAAAATTTCCATACCTTCTACATTATTGCGGCTACGATAACGCCCTTACTGTCAATCGATTCAGATTGGAAAATCCTGAAGAACGATACCAAAATGTCAAAATGTAAAAATTGGTTGATAAGGCCCTTACTGCATAACACCATCGCTAAGTTATTTGTCTTGGTAAAATATGGCAGCACAAGTCCACGTCGCTCTATTATAAAGACATGGCAAGAACTGTTCGCTGGCGGCAAGCGTCGGGCGTATCGCGCCGCTGTAAAAATTAATTTTGTTAGGTTAGTTTACGTTGGGTTATGTTACATTGGGTTAGGTTAGTTTATATTGGGTTAGGTTAGTTTATGTTAGGTTAGTTTACGTAGGGTTGGGTTAGTTTACATTGGGTTAGGTTAGTTTATATTGGGTTAGGTTAGTTTATGTTAGGTTAGTTTACGTTGGGTTAGGTTAGTTTAGGTTGGGTTAGGTTAAGTTAGGTTAGTTTACGTTGGGTTAGGTTAGTTTACGTTGGGTTAGGTTAGTTTACGTTGGGTTAGGTTAGTTTACGTTGGGTTGGGTTGGTTTACGATGGGTTGGGTTGGTTTACGATGGGTTAGGTTAGTTTATGTTTGGTTGGGTTAGTTTAGGCTAGGTAAGGTTACATAATGTAACCTAACATAAAAAAACCTAACCTAACAAAAAAATTTTTTTTAACGTAGGACTACTTAAAACATTACTGGAAATATTTGTCATCAATTAACTATATGTCTAAAATCAATAGTTTGGCCGGTACACGATGAGTAGCTACTCTTGATGTTAACTGTGAATTTATATAAGAGAAAATTTTTGTATTTGAATATCCCCAGGGCATTGTTGCTTTGTAAATAATGAAGATATGATAGGATTTCTGCAAGGTGAAGTTTTGTTGGCAGGTAGTATTCAGCTTCACAAAAAAATATGTAAATATTATCAGTACTCATCATGTACCGGTCAAACTATTAATCTTAGGCATATAGTTTACTGAAGAAAAATTATTCTAAAGATGTTATAAGTAGGCCTCTTTATTTTTTTTGCTAGGCTTAAGTTGGGTTAGCTTATAGGTTAGTTTAATTTACGTTAGGTTATGTTAGGTTACAAGCATTAAATTAGATCAGGTTAGGTTACGTTGGTAACAAAAAATGTTACGTAGGGTTTTTAGAGACATTAGAAGTAGTCTTACATAAAAAATATGTTACCTAACCTAAAAACCTTACTTAACCTAACCTAAAGTAACCTAACAAAATTTTTTTTTTACGTAGGACTACATATAACCCTAAAAACATTTTTCATCAGTAAACTCTATGACTAAAATCAGTATTTTGACCAGTATACGATGAGTAGTGATTCTTAATATTTACTGGAAAAAAAAATTTCGCAATCGTGCAACCTGGTTAATTTTATTGATATTTTGTATGGTCAGGGAAATAAGAGCAGCTGACCTGGAAAAGTCAGGGAAATTTGTTTACAAGTTTTGCTAGTCACCGTGTAGCTTTCTCATACTGCTGGAACAATTTCGACTCCTGAACTAGCATCTTCAGCCAGCAAACTTCAGTTGCTGTAGCACTCTACGTGATGCATTCTACTTCTGTTGAAGATAAGGCCATTGAGGACGACTGATTCTTGGATGACCACTACAGTGGATTTTCCGAGCTGAAACACATATCTGGAATATGACTTTCTATCTTAGAGATCTCCAGCCCAGTCTGGATCTACTGACCCTTGTAACTGACTTGGTCTCTTTCTGTACACTAAGCTCAGTTCAATTGTACCCTTGATGTTGCAAAGTAGTTTCTTCTATGCTATCATCAACTCCTCACTGGCTCAATCTTGATATTGACTAAAGAACACTATTGCCCAGCAAATATCCGCTCATGTACCTGACATTGCGTAGCCTACATTTAACAACCAAACAGTTGCCTGCACATCTGTTCTAGGTTTTTATAACACCTTTCAGCATTTTGAAGAATGGCCTTTCCAATTAGAATGGTTGGTGTAGAGACTGGCTTGCAGTCATTCCAAACTTTTGCAATACACCAGCAAGGTATGTTGTCTGATTCAGGGTAGTTTCTCCAGTAGATAATTTATGTTCATTCTTGATCCACAGGTAGGCTATGTAGAAACCTTCCATAAGTCCTTCATTCTAAAGTTTGGATTAAAATTTACTTTAAGTTTTTTTATGTATCACTTTCTTCTGACCCACCAATCTACATACAGTAGAATGTGGAGCCTGTGCTAATCATCTCTGTTCGAGTACAAGAATAAATCACGAGTTGATCTGGTAAATCCTTCATTCACCATAATTATTTTGTGTTTTGATATTTTAGGGACTTTTTAAGCCATACAAGGATTTATGCGTATTTAACTTTAGTACTGCGTTTCATCCATTTGCTTCCATTCCTACAGGCACTGAAATATAGACAGTTTCATCTATATCTCCGTAAAGGAAAGCCCCTGTCACATACATTTTATTGATGGGCATGCTCTTTTGATTTGCCACAGCTACACTGTCGATAGTCTGGCAACTGTTGCATATATCTGTGAGGAATCAATGTATTCCTGTTGCTGGAAACTCTGGCAACAAATCTGGCTTTGTACGCTGTAGGATTGCTGTCATCTGTTTTTGTCTTGAATACCCATGTCGTCTCTGCCAGGTTAATATCTATATAATTAACAGATCATTGTATTAAATAACATTATAACACACTAATATAATTTTTTTTTTAAAAATATGAGCATTTTAACACACTCTGGATCGAGCTTGTTGCGCTTCGTATCACAAATGTTCCCAGCTGTACTGAATAATCGTTCGCTGAAAACTATAGATGGAGGAATGCAAAGGTAACATTTTGCAAGATGTTGTAGAGTAGGAAAATTTGCTCGTGACTTCGAGTAGCTAGTGACACAATCATTGGGTAGCACTTGTTCTGAAAAATATGTCACATTAGTTTTCCACAGAATTAGTGCTTGATTGTCCGTAGCGTGACCATAGTCCAGCTGATGTCTCGGTATTTACATTCTCATTAGCAGATTCTTCCTCCAAAAATGTTTAACCCTTTAACTGCTGATTTTAGTTATGTCCAATAGATCCCTCTGTGCTGAATTAGGATTCACAAGCAATTTTTATTCCCTTTTTATTTAATTTTTTGGTCAACTATCTTATTTTGTAAAATTTAAGAAAAACTTGTGCCAAAATTAAAATTGTTAACTTTTATTTATTTTAAACCATTTATTGAATAAATGCTGTATGATGTAATCCATGTTAGTAATATTTTTGTTATTTTTAAATTTTAATTCATTCAAATAATATAAAACAGGATTATATAATTGGAACAGGTACTTAAATGGTTTCATCTATTTTTCACATAAAAATTTAACATTACGTTATGCATACAATTGCAAATATCTAACAGATTTTTACAGTATGTTTTATGTACTAACACCTATTTTATTTTTCTAACTGTACCAATTTCTTTCAACGACAATCTTTTGTCTATTGTACAGGCTGCTATATGTTTCAAACAGCGGAAAAAGAAAAAAATCTGTTCAAGCTGTCAAATAACATACTTTTATCACGCTAGTAAATTTTTCACATATTTCTAGATATATTTTTCTTTCAATTTTTGACATAAAACCTGCAATTCAAATAATTTTTACAGCAAATTATTCACAAAATCTGTTCAATGCATCAAACACCACACCTTACCATCCTAGTAATTTATTTCACATTTTTCTAGAATTTTTTTTCATCAAATGTTGACACATAAGCTGAAATTTTTATAAAGTCGTACATGCATAAATTCAAATTACAAATATTATTCACAGCAAATTACCCACAAAATCTATTCAAGGTATCAAATAACACACCTTACCATCCTAGAAATTGGTTTAACATATTTCTAGATTTTTTCATCATCAAATGTTGATATAAAACCTGAAATTTTTAGAGACATACATTCATATATACAAAATTCAAATATTGTTTACAGAAAATTTTCTTACTGAAGTGTAACACAATTTTTATCATCTAGTTTGTTACTTTTTATATATTAATTTCCTTTGTATCATTCACATTTGTATAAATAAAACTTTTGTACAGTATAAATACATGTATATGAACAGTAGAAATAGTATCAAATACTTTTCAAACAGTGGTAACGAGTAAATAAGTGTTTATAGAGAGTATAGAAACGAATTCCATCATAGCATCAGTGCCCTAGCTCACTCAGCCATGTAATATGTTTCAATCATTTTTCAACTGATTTTCAAATGTTGACATAAAATCTCTAAATGTTATACAATATAAAATAATTCAACAGCTATTTACAACATATTTCATATTTTTTGCTTTAGAGAATTTTGTGTATTCCAATTTTTATTTTACATGTTCCAAATATTTCTGTTTACTCTGTAATACACAAATAAATGAAAATGACTAATGCCTAATGTACAGGAAGTAAAAGAAGGATGACATTTAGAAATAGTATAACATTTTGTCACGAACAGTGCATACAAACAAATGTGCAATTTTTCTTCAAGCCATCAGTATCAAATCACAGTCATACATTTGAGTTTCAAGAAAGTGCTCAATATTTCTTTAGGGTGTGAAACTTTTCAAAACAAGGGTACACACAAAGACCTACATCACAATCTTTGCAATAATATCTGGAGACCTTTCTTTTCTTAGGGCCCAACTGTGTGCTTGCAGACATGACACACTCGCTGGGGATTTTGTCTCTCCCCATCAACTGCAGGCAAAAGTTGTGGGAATTGGCGGGCGGACAGTCGAGCTGGCAGATCTCCAGATGATGGACGGCCACTTTTTGATGTTGCACGTACTTGGCCGTATTTCGCTATGATTTCCCTTGTAAGCTGGAGTTGGAAGTCAGCGATAGAGATGTTCTTACCTGTGTTAATTTTGTACATTGCGTGTGCATTCAGAACAGCTAAGTCGATTAGGTGAAAAAATTTTTTTTTTGTACCACTTGATGGTTTTTCTCAAACATTCAACAGAACTCAAGAGCATATCAACTTTATCCACGGAACCCATGTGAGCATTGTACTCTTTTACAGACAGGGGCTTCATAATTTCCGCACTAATATTTCTGTCTGCTTTCCCACACGAGACACGAACATCAGCGTGTAAAGTAGTCAACATTAGAACATCTCGTCTGTCTGCCCACTTTGTAACCATTACATTTTCCATATGTTGGCTTGATGATTCTCCTCTTTTCAACTTTCCCTCAAATTTTGGCATCCCTCGTCTGTTTCCACGAACAGTTCCGCATAAGTTTGTCTCTTGTTTGTGAAGGTAGTCAGCGAGGACTGGACTAGTGTACCAGTTGTCTGTGTAAAGATTGCGAGCCACGTTCAAGTAAGGTTGCATTCGAGTCAAAACAACTGCACCTGATATTCCTAAATCAGTGTCTGAAACAACAAGATTTGTAGTGGAACCAGTATATATAATGAAGTCCAAAATATAGTCAGTTTCACAATCAGCCAAAACAAACAATTTTACGCCAAACCTATGCCGCTTGGTTTTGGTATACTGTTTGAATAAAAGGCGACCTTTGATGAAAAGAACCAAAGACTCATCTATACACAAATTTTCAAATGGTGTAAAATTATTTTTGAAGCATTGTTTCAGCTCTCAAATTATCATTTCAAGTTTGTGAAGCCTGTTATTTTGCTCCTGCTCCTCATTATCACAAAAATGCAACAAACGCATAAGTAAGAGGTATCTGTCTCTTGACATGACCTTGCCAAAAATAGGGGTGTGTAAAAGAGGGTCCTTTGACCAACAATCATTCAATTTCAGTTTTTTGTTTCTAGAAATGAGCATTGTTACAGCAAAAAAACAAATATATTTCCTGCCAGTCAGTATCAGTCCACTTGTTCAGACGTGAATACTGAGTACGATTTGCATTTTGTGTAACATACGAAAAATATCTGTTTGTTTCAGCAGCTATTTTTCCTGCTAAATCATTAGTAACAAAACATTCAAAGTGTTCAAGCACTGAAGATTCGTTATTCACGTCTAAGTTGTCAGAATGAAAACCAGAAAATTCAGTGTCAAACGAATGCAACTTAGGTTCAAACTGATTATCACTTACCCAAGTAAATGTATTTGTATTCTCTGGCGTGTGATCTTGAGAGCTCAGTTTTTTCCGCGGTGGTTCATGAAGATTGACTTCATCACTGTCACTGCTATCACTTACTTCTAAATAATTTTCCGACCCTCCCGACTCAATTGTGCTTACCAGTTCACACATTTGCCGCGCCTCAGTTTCTGTGAGTCCAACATATCCACTGTAATTACTACTATAGCTGTTAGTTCAATGAAATAGCGCTGCTATCAATACTTTGAAACTCTCCCAACAGATAGCAGCACTTGTGACAAGTAAAACTAAACGAAACATAACTATACGGACGTAGCACACAGCTACCATCAACCAAAACGTCAATAAACGGACATAGCTTACAGTGCAGCAACAGGCGAAAACGTAAATAAACGGACATAGCAGCTAAAGGGTTAATATTTACCAGATAAATAACTTAAGACTCTGTATTGTATTTGTTACATAACAAAATTAAAATAAATACAGATATTTTCAGTAGGTATGAAAATTTTCTTTGCCTCGGACACAAGGTTAGATTTTGCTTCAGCCGATATCTCTCTGCTTTTGAATAGCAAACCCTTAATCGTGGGTCTAAGAGTGTGGCCAACTGATACAATTTTTGGGTAAAAAACATCTCCAAATCAAATTCTGAATGAGGCAAGGAAGTGATATTTTAAACCTTGCAGACCTGATCCAGTGGGAGCAGGTTTGCTAACTCAAGCTTCATGATTTTGAAAAGAGGAATTATCTGGAAAAAAGTTATTGTTGCAAACCTGTAAAATTTAATTGAGGAAAAGTTTATATAATGATTATTCTGGATTATTGAACAAATTTGAGTTGAAAGACTGTAATTCTTTTAGTTGCCGTATTGTATAAATAATCAGCATAACTGTACACCGATACTTTACCTCTGAAACACTTGTAGAGTAGCTGTATAAAAGATCTGCAAAATAGGAATGGTGTGTTCAAGCAGACTCCACTCAGCAGCTGTCAGTTCTGTTGGCAGTTTCAATTCTCCTGCAGCCAGAAGAATAGCTAGTTTCTGTTCACTGAGCCGCTTGAACATGTGAAGTGAAGAATTTCATCTGGTTGACTCATCTCAAATGAGCCTGTGTTGAGGAACATTTACTGTTTTCTGGCACTTTACTGGCTTTTGCTGAGTCCTTGAAATTACCGACGATATGTCTGCATGATGCAGTTAGATTGGTCAATGAACAGAGATTTTCTTTTGTGTGGCCGACTTCAGTGACGACTTCAGTGAATGGTATCTTTTCAATACACAAGTGTTTAATTTCAAAGTTTTTGTCAACATAGTGTACCGTAAGACTCGTATAGTCAATAATTGATGATGATGTCCACATGTCGGTAGTTGCACCTACAAATTCTACATCTTTTAGTTGCTTGATAACTTTCCACTGATGAAAATGTCTTCCTGCTGGGAATGGTGTACGTGCATTCTAACTTGTTTACTAAATGACGAAAACCCTTGTTTTCCACAACACTGATAGGCTGTGAATCAATACATATCATTTCCCGTATGAAATTAGTAATTTCACCAGCTTTACTATCTCCAGGTTTGAAGTTTCTTTTGGCATCAAACAAAGATGGAACAGTACTTTGAACCATCTTTTCGGAGCTTCTGCACACTTTTGGTTGTGTTGGACAAGATGAACCAGTAGAAGTGGATGTTACAAAATAATGGGTTAATGATTTTGAATTAGCGTTAGTGTTATCTGTTCTCGTGAATGGCATGGGCGTTACATGTAATGGGCCAGCGACAGGTTCAGAATAATTCAGCACATTCTCACATTGAACTTCATCTGGATCATCACACTCAGAAGTCCGTTTCACTTTTTTTTTTTTTTTGATAAAGCGAGAGTCTTGTGCTGCTTGCGGTAATGTTTCATTAGGTTTGAGGTTGTTCTTGTTTGCCCACGATAAATTTTTTTTCTTGCAGTAATTGCATAGGCCTACTACAAATGTTTCATTAAACTAATAAATAGTGAAATGATTCCAAACTTTAGACATTATATAGGATTTTTACAAATCTGTCCCTTGCAAACATTCACAGTAATGAAATATATATAGGCCTACTTTAACTTAGACCTAACTTAAAATGCCGAGTTTAAAACTGGGATAATGCCTGAACAGCAAATAGTTCTGGAACAGTACAATTTTTTTTTTTCATTTCTGGCTGCAAATTTACACTTGCCCGTCACTAATGAGCATGTAGGTCCATCACACCTAATTAACAGATATAAGCTTAAGTCAGAAGACAGTCTGTATTATTTATGCCACTGCGGTAACTTGCTGTCATATCTCAAATAAGTAGATGGAACATAAAATATAGTGCAGCGAACATCAGTATGTTTTTTTTTCTTTTACATTTTGATTAATGAAGCTGGCTGGAAGCAATGTTTACATCCAAGACATTTTATATCAGCTAGAACCAACCTAAATTGTGTCGTAGAAGGGAGGCAAAGTTAGGAGAAAAAACTTTCTCCTACATTTACCGGTATTTCGTTTAAATTAAAAACGAAACGGATACCTGACAGTGACAGCACAGTCAAATAACATTGTGCACACACAGAAGTTTCCACAAGTAACGACGTTATTAATTCATACGATAAACACTTGATGTGGAAATAAACAACATGGCGGCTGAGCGAAGCGTGCCTGCACTGTAGCGTGGTACTCTGCAAATTACACACAACAGTTGACTGTAATGTGAATAAAGACTTAGGTTTGACATGCTAACCTACGAGTGTAATAATTAAATATTGAAGTGAATTCTATAATAGTTGCTGATAACAATGTCGTATGAATAATCCCTTTACAAATATGTACCGACGAAAAAAATTATTTTGAAATAGGTGTTAGAAATTAGAATGAAGTAAAGTTTTTAGTGCACTTCCGAATTCTTGTCGATTATCAAACCTACAAACTTGTAGTGGTCTCGCAAAAACTGATTTCCGTTTGTTATTAAATACGTTTAAAATAGTGATTGCAGCAATAACAATCATTGCTATCATAAAAGTAAACATTTTTAGTATGAACCACATTTCAGACCTAGTTGCAATTTATAAATTATCCAAAAAAGTATCAAAAATTCATATTCTAGCAAGAATCAGTGGAATTGTGGAATCAAGGAATTGGCCCGACTCATCCCTACTATTAATAATATGTTTATGAAACATATGACTGTAAAACACTGATGTAAACTGGCTACCGGTAGTCTATAAAACACGTATTTTTTTTAAACTTCCCTCGTGTAACATGAAAAGATCTGTTCCCATTTAAATCGATGGTTCCATAGAACCCATATCTGGATGTAATTGAAGATCGTCATGAGGAGCCCATTTGAATCCATTAAGTTCTTTTTTCAAAACTTAACCTTTACAAAGTCTTTCATCTGGAAAATCAGTTACTCGCCCATGTACCATTCCAAATCGTAGTACAGAGAGCATAGTACATTTACAGTCGTGGAACCACTCTACTTGGATGAAATTCCTCGTGCATGCTGTCATCCGATGAGGATATTAATTCTTCTAATGATAAGTCTTCCGCATGTGTCTCTATAGTAAGGTCTTCATTGAGTTCTAAATCTGAGAACAAAACTAACTGATTTGTCTTTGACAGCCTTAATAATCGAGGAATTATCACTTTGGATGGTTTTTTTCTAAATTTTGCCATTGCATCTTCTCATTCTTTTTGTTTTGATTTTCCTCAGACTTCGAATCCTTTCAATGACCTTCATTGATGTCAAGATTTCTCCTCTTTATACAGAGATTTTCTTCCTCTTTGTTGTTACTTTTGGTGTGAATTTTATAAACTTTTCAGTAAGTATGCACTGAATGAAGCTTTTAAATTTGGTTTGAGGCAGCACACAATCTTTTGCTAAACATGAACACCCTGGTCGACCTTCTGGAAGTGGAGTTGGCCTAGCCAAAACATTGTCTACGTTGTATGTTTCTTGTTGAGGAAGATCAAGGATAGTTGAAGGAATAAGAGCTCCACACAAATCTGACTTTGGTGAACGTGTATTCTGAGAAGCAGTACTTTTTTTTTTTTATAGAGGTTGAAAAATCTTCATAAAGACACCAACAGATGGAATTGTTGGTAGTGTGGGATTTGTACCCACTAAAAACAATCCTCTTTTCTCCCTTTCATAGAAAGGGGGCAAGGCCGGAAACCACTTTTGCATTACTTCAGCCTGGCCCGAGATGCGCTATATTAAGCGCTCATGATTAATTGCTCGTCTGCTTTTTTTGCTGTCAGTACATCCTGCGTGTATTTCATCAGTATTTTCCAGTATTTCTCGGAACTGACGATATGCGCAATGATATTATTCGGGGTTGGTATTGCAATGATATTATTCGCGGTTGGTATTACACCTAGATCTTTCCAAACATCGTTCCTCTCACTGGACCATCGTGTACAAGTGAAAAATGTGTGTTGTGCATCATCAACTTCATCCTTGCAGTAAGTGCAATAAGGGCTGTTCTTTAATCCCATCCGAAATAGGTACTCATTGAAGAGGCCATGTCCAGTAAGAAATTGAGTGAAGAAGTAATTGGTCTCCACATGTTGACATTCTGTCCATACCGCCAGTTGGGGGATAATCTTCGCTGTCCATCGTCCAGTAGTGGAATTTTGCCACTCTGTCATGGTCTGTCTTCTCTCCAGGTTTTTGATATTTTCATCTAAAATACCAGCCATCTTGTATTGGTGGAGCAGTTTTCTTTCATAAGCCTTGAGATCAATTGGTTGAGCTTTAGAGATGACTAGGACAGCTGCTTCAGATACAGTGCGATAGGCACAAGCGACACAAAGGGCCGCTCTTCTCTGCATTGATCTCAATTTACGTCTGTAGGAGTCATAACGCAGTTGATCCGCCAATATCTCTGCCGCATATAACATTATTGAGTGTACTGTGCTCAGCAGTATTCGTCTCTTCTTATATCTCGGACCAGTCATATTGAGCATTATCCTCGACAGGCTAGTAACAACTCTACCTGTTTTTTTCCGCAACTTTATTCAAGTGTTCTCTAAATATCAATTTTCCATCTATCTGTACTCTTATATACCATAAGGAGTGTTTGGCCTTCACGCTCGCATTTCCGATGTTCACTGAGAAGTTCTTATCAAACCTGTGTTGTTGAATCAGTATCACCATCTCCGTTTTGTTCGCTGCCAATTGCATTCTATGCCGCTGTAACCAGTCGCAGAGCCACCACACTAGATGATCCACTTTCCGGTGTGCATCCTCGGTGCCGTTTGCAAGAATGAGACCAGCAACATCGTCTGCATAGCCAACCAAGAAGATGTCTTCAGGCAAAGGCATACACAGCAAATCATCATGTTGGATGTTCCAGCAGTCAGGTCCAAGTACAGAGCCCTGAGGGGTTCCGGCTGTAACATTTATTGTATGGGGTCCTTCCTTCGTATCATATTTAAGGACTATGTCTCGGAAGTAGTCGTCAATAACATCTTGAACGTATCCTTCAGCATTAAACTCTTCCTTTATTGCCTTGAGGATGTCTTCCCACCCTACAGAATTAAATGCATTCTTGACGTCAAAGGTAAGGAGAAAACAGACGTTGCGAGATCGATGATTTCCTGACCATGCAGTCTTGACAATATTTAGGGCCTGTTCTATTGCTGTAATCGTCGAATGACTTTTCATAAATCTGTGTTGATTGCCTGACAGTCCCCCAGATCGTTCAACAGCAGTCATTAGATGACCCTTAATGAGTTTCTCGAGAAGTTTGCCTGCGACATCCAACATGCAGAGTGGTCTGTACGACGACAATGTTACTGGAGGGCCTTTGCCTTTGTCCAGCAAAACTAAGCGTTGACGCTACCAGCGTTTGCTGAATGTCGCTGTTACCAAACAAGCATTGTAGATAGACAAGAGTACATGAGGGCGCTTCTCTGCTATCAGTTTTATGACTTTAGGAGGTATGCCATCAGGGCCTGGCGTTTTCCTAGATTTTAGAGTCTTAGCAGCTAACTGAAGCTCCATTTTGGTAAATGGAGTTATGTCTTTGGCCCTATCAGTCACTTTTGGTGCTCTTGGGGGATGATGTGGAAATAGATCTTCAACAATTCTTTTGATGTTCTCTAGTTCCATCAGAGGGACTGGACTTTGTTTCCCAAGACCTTTTACCACAATCTGGTATGCTCGCCCCCATGGGTCACTGTCCAGTTCATCACAAAGTTTTTTCCAACATTGTTTCTTACTTCAAGTCCTTCTTTGCCTGTGCAAATTCCTGATTGAGTATATTAAGTACATCGTAATGACTGTTGAGGGCTTTTCCTTTTGCTCTAACTAGTTTACGTCTTAATATGAGACACTTCCTTCTTAGTTCTGCAATCTCCTCTGTCCACCAGTAATTAGGTCTATGGCGGGAGCGTGAAATCTTCTGAGGCATAGATACATTGCATGCTCTTGTTATGAGATTCATGGTTTCTTCCACCAGTCTTTCTGCATCACTCCCTGTTAGGAAACTTGAGGGCATAGTAATCTCTGGCTATTTTTCATCTAGAAATTAAGTTTAGTCTCATTCAGCTTCTTCAAATTGCAGTGTTTATGTATATGTATGGATGTAGTTGCAGGATCTCTTGTAGAAGCAATCACAAACTGAATGTATTGATGATCACTAGCATTGTAGGTCTCCAGCACTTCCCGGCTTGAAATTTTAGCAGCAGTAGTAGGAGAAGCGAGAGAAATATCAATAATTGTCTCGCAATATCCGGGTAGTCTAAAAGTAGTTGAACTGTGATTGTTGACGACGATAAGGTTGAGTCTCGCAATCATATCGGCAACCTCATTCCCTCTAGTGTCACTCCAGTTCATTCCCCACTCTGTTGACTTAGCGTTAAGTCCCCAGCTACGATGATCTCTCCTCCTATTCGACCTTCTGTATCTTCAGTGTCACCAAGTTTACGCCAGAAAGTAGATACATCTTCATTTGGGAACAGATAGCAACTAAAGAGGATAAAGATAGCAGTTATGATCCATACAAAACCATCACTGCGTCCACAATCAAGAACATGTAAGGTTGGATTCACAACCCAAACAGCTGACGTGCCAGACACATCAGAAAATCAGAGGGGAGTTGAAACGTTAGAATGTTATTCCGAAAGGACACATATGTCCACTTTATGCTCATAGATGGGCTGATGTAATAAGGCTTGCGAATTCCAGCCTCTCCCTAGATTACCCTGAAGAACCGTTGTCATTTTTGTTCCACGGATCTACCCTGTAGTGCACTCCGATATGCAGTACAACGCCCAGTTCCGGAAATATGGTTTGTACTTGGTTTCCCTACTTGGTCTGCAGCGCATAAGACACAATGTGGGATTCTATTGCAAGAGGCAGCTTTGTGGTCTTCTTTCCACATTTATAACACATCTTACTGCGATCTGGTTCAGTACACTTGCTGGAGACATGACCATATCCAAGACACTTGTAGCATCTAGAGATTGTCACAAGTGGCCTAACACGGCAGTTCATCCAACCAATTTTAATACGACTGGTAGTCAAAATAAATTGCGCACTCTTGCTGTCCAGTTCTATAAAAGCAATGCGCTGCCCACGAGAAACTGTTTTCGACAAGCCAATCCTTTGTACACGAGCAGTGTTATCCAAATCTCGTTCAGGTGCCTCTTGTATATCTGTTTCAGTAGAAGCAGCATCAATATCTCGGACTTCAATTGTAACTGTAGGCGTAAGATCTCCTCTAACGGTTGCATCTGTGCCGACTGCAGCTTTAATAGCATTGGTAAATGACTCAGATTGGCATGATTTGCGATCAAGTACCAGCAGTATATCGCCATCTCTGGTTTCGCGAATAGAACTTATATTCATATTATGCTTCCCTGGATTGGCCTTTGCTGTAATGTCCTTCAGCAATTCAGCATACGTTTTGCCTTCAGTAGGTTTTATAAGGACTGCATTGGTTCTAGTAAATTGTGCTTTTTTCTTCTCTGTCTTACAGTGTTGTGGCGTTAACAATTTCTCAGTTATAAGACCAGGAGCAGATGGCTCCTTGGTGTGCCTATCCTTGCTTGTGTCAATGCGTGGTTGCTTTTTCTTCATGTTTACAGACTCCGATTTACCATCTTCCTCTTTTGAAGCTTATTCCTCACAGTCTACAAATGGACTATGTAGGGTCTGGTTTTTGGTGATACTAGATGGCGGTTTTTGTGATTGGGAATTTTCTTCCAGTACCAATCTGGTCTTCTTGAGGGATTCTCGCTCTGTCGCTTCAATGGAAGTCAGCTTGCGTTGTGCATTTTTCCATACTTTACGTTGTGATAGTGACCCGGTCATAAATGTCAGCACTTCCTTGATGTTTTTCGTCACTTCTATCGGTATGGTGCGTTTTGTTTTAATAATATTTAACAACACGTTTCTGTTAACAATTATTGCATCTCACTCAATGTTGTGTCCTCTCAATCTATAGCGGCATTACGAGAGTTCATGTGCTCAGTCCTTAATACTGATAATTTCCGTGGTCTCTGTTTTCTTTTTCATTTAAAACATCCATAAATAATGTCCAAGCAAGAGGTCGTCTCCGAACGCGATGCTTCAGGAAGTGGAGGGGTGATCACTCTTGCAAATACCTCCATTATTGCAAGAGCTTGCGGACATTGGGACAGGAATGAGCATCCGTCTCGGCTATACACCTTCTATCATTGGCGTCCTCATGCTTCCTAGGGGGTGACGCGTTGACGCCGGGAGTTACCACGCATACTGCGCTACGCAAATCATATCGCACATCTCCTTCGAGCAGCGTCTATGCATCCGCTGGTATACGTGACCCTGGTTCCATCCTCTCCTCCACCACATTTTGGGGGCTATTTTATTTCACCCCTATCCACCGGTCGTATGACCGGTTAGGACGTTTCCCTATCCACAACCCTGGGACATGCTCGGTAGGAGTTGGGCTTCTCCTCCGAGGAGAAGCAGTACTAGGTGTACGTGGAGTTGCAGCAGTAGACTTCTGTGTAATGAAAGGTGAAACCTATGGAAGCCTAGGTGCTGGAAGAAGTCTCTGGTAAATCTCTTGAAGATTTATTAGCTTTTTCAGTCTTTTTGAGTCACTGACGTTTGATAGGGTTGTAGGCCGCCTCAGGAAATTTGCTTGCATTTGCTGAGAGTCCAGTTTGAAGAAATCCAGAAGTCAGAAGTCTAAGGTGCGAAATTGTCATCCCACAGAGTTGTAATGTTCCTAGATAACTCTTCTTTGGGCAGCGGAGTGCAAGGGAAGTTGTTCCATTACACCATCAGAGCATTCCAAGTTCCTTTTAGGGGCTTAAACATTGTCAGATCTAATGGTTCCATGGTGTGGATCATATTCGGAGGCAGGTTCATCAAGATCACATCTTTGTATGCCATTCTAATCAAACGATAGTTAATGTGAAATGCAGTTTGCAAAAATGAAATCTTCCATCCTGTTTTTTTTAAAGCTGTTTATGCTGTGCCCTGATAGTCATCTTTTAGGATCCAGGTACTCAATATTACACATATTCCGAGAAAGTACGTATATTCCCGAGAAAGTACATATATTCCGAGAAAGTACATACATTCCTGAGAAAGTACATACATTCCTGAGAAAGTACATACATTGCTGAGAAAGTACATACATTCCTGAGAAAGTACATACATTACTGAGAAAGTACATACATTGCTGAGAAAGTACATACATTGCTGAGAAAGTACATACATTGCTGAGAAAGTACATACATTGCTGAGAAAGTACATACATTGCTGAGAAAGTACATACATTGCTGAGAAAGTACATACATTCCTGAGACAGCACATACATTCCTGAGAAAGCACATACATTCTAGAGAAAGCACATACATTCTTGAGAAAGCACATACATTCTTGAGAAAGCACATACATTCTTGAGAAAGCACATACATTCCTGAGAAAGTACATACATTTCTGAGGAAGTACATACTTTCCTGAGGAAGCACATGCTTTCCTGAGAAAGTACATGCATTCCTGAGAAAGTACATGCATTCCTGAGAAAGTACATGCATTCCTGAGAAAGTACATGCATTCCTGAGAAAGTACATGCATTCCTGAGAATGTACATACATTCCTGAGAAAGTACGAACTGACATATTGACACAAAAACATTTTTTAAGTGAAAAAAAAAATTGCAAATCTATTTTAATTTAACAAAGCTAGGATTAATTATAATTGTAGATATAATTTGTAAGTGGAAGGATGTTTTACTTGTAGTTATAACATGGTAATCACCTTGGACATACAATGTGTCACTTTGCAAATATTTACCCAAGATACTTGAACCAAAATCACACAACAGTTAAAACATGAAATTCCTAGTAGTACTTACCAAACATAAAAATTTACACAGCACTGACTACAAAATTTCCATACAAGACAGTTTTTAGGCACAGGTTAGCCTAATGCACTGTTTAGTACATAACATAAGAAACTGAAATACATACTGTTCATCATCAAAAGAAAAAAATTCACTACATTGATGGACATGGTGTGTTAAAAATTCTCTTATAAAAGTATTTAGACACATGTTAGCTCACGTTAACATCACTGTTACATAAAATTCTTTAAAACTATGTCAATCGTCAAAAGAGAGCATTGTGAATACTTCAATATTTTCTTGTTTTAAATTCTGCCGTCTATCTGAAACAACTATATTATAGTGACTCAGCAACCTCTCACTCTCGACGTTATTTGTGGGCATCCATATCAATTTAAGTACAGCTGAAGCAAACTG
>PNEQ01101902.1:0-21777 GCA_003012365.1 Medauroidea extradentata | reverse complement strand
TGGTCGGACCAGTTGTTTTGAACGTAAAAACGATAAAAACAAACCTTCGAAGGACGGTTAACATTAACGTAACATAACTGCAATACAAGAATCGAAAAAAATCGCCGAAATCTTTTTTGTGTAAGCAAGGGAATGACACTTATATGATGCCTGATGAAACATAAATATTAATGCGGAGTAAAAAAATCAGAAATAAATTAAATCGGAAATTTCCCTGTGTTTTCCCTGTTTCAAATGAACATCTCAATTTCCCTGTTTTTTCCCGGTTTTCCCGATTTTCCCGGTCTGCGGGAACCCTGTGTGTATACAGTAGCCCTACCAATTGTCCATTACCTGCTATACATTCAGACAGCAGACAATGAACTAATAGATAGGGCTTGAGTATGCATAGGACATTGGATTCTAGCATGCAGGTCACTGAACATGCAAATTTTTCCTAGCTCTACCATAAATACATTGAAACCTAATGTATTGTAACAACATCCAGTTAGTTTATGTACGGTATTGGGCGAACCTATTGGTTAGGTAATGGAACATTCAAAAGCATGCTAAAGTTAGTACTCAGGCTGATGTGTTAAAATTTTATTACATTGTTTAAGCCTTAAACTTTCAAACAATTGCTATGCCGTACATGAAATTACTTCATAAGAGGCATTTTACTGTCTGGCATTTTCAGCTTTAGAGCCATTTGAGTGGGCTATAGGTGCCCCATATTCACATGCTACATGATGGGCAATGCATATGTCCGATCGCAGCACATTCATAGTTGAATGCATCCAGTGGCTTTTCATGGGAAATCCAGATGATCACAATTACGCTGTTTGTATACCTTCACTGTAATAAATGTTACTGTAATTTTCTTGTACAGTAAAACATCGTTAATCTATGGTGGTCGGGACCAAGACCATCACAGATTACCTCATTTCATGGATTAATTATTAAAACTTTGGAAGTGCTTGCCAGACACGTGCCTGCGGCATGCAGCTGTGTATGAAGGTCAAAACTGAGAAACACTACAGATCCAGAGTCCTGCTACGCCTTGGCGCTGATGTAACATGTAAATAAAAACAAATTTACTGTATTTACAAATGTTACTGAAAAGAAAATTAAGAAAAACTTACAAGGCCACACACATACGAGAAGAAAAGAACGTATACCAAGATATAATGCCTAATTACTGCTGAAGCGTGGCAACACTGTAGGATCCTGGTTGGCTAGTTTTTTATTTGTAGATATGTCAGTCAGGCACAAGCAGCCAAAGGACTTGAATTCCTACACATTCTCTTTTGTCACCCCCCCCCTTTTTTTATATGTAAATTCCTATGTTTGTCCTTCAGCCTGTAGCTGACTTCAATGGTGTCTCACTCTAAACAAAGAATCACTACTTCTTAATACTGTGCAAGCTTATGCTGCATGCAAGATAAGATAATGACATGTCCATTATTATCGCAGGTAATTAATGTCAGCAGTAAAGCGTTATCTCGGACACTGTATCTTTTTCCCCACAAAGCAAGGAATATAGCTTGCCTCCTCTCCTTATCTAAACATTTCCAGTTAGTGCAGAGTTGTCGGTCGCACAGAATACGACAGATGCGTCTGCCGGCCCTTTCCTTCTTCGGTATCAATTATGATCTCATATTCGGTAGCGAAATCCTAAGTCTTTCTCTAGTTGCTTACTTCATTAACATTAAAAAAATTAATTAACCAAAAAAAATCAAATGTCTGAGATTCCACATAGGTTTTTAATAAGTGTCGTAATTAAAGTCTCAGTGAAAGTTGTGGTTAAAAAATTGTTATCAATAAACCAAAGCAGAAAATGCAAGTTGAATTTGAAAGCACAATGGCTGTGAATGACTGCAGAAATACTGTAACTTATCACATGTAAATGGGCGCTATTTAATTAATAGAGAAACACAAACGTTTGGAATGGGAAGAGGGTTGAGATTTCAAGCTGCCAGAAGAGTATTGGAGGCGTCACAATGGCCAAAGGAGGAGAGAGGGCCAGCTGGGGATGATGAAGCAACAACAGACAAAAGTGTGCTTCACACAACACACTAGCTGAGTGTGTGCACGGCCAGCTAAAACTACCCCCCTCTCTGCTCATTTCACAGCCACAAACACCTCCTCTTTGCAACACAACCACCAGATTAGCAGCTGCTGCCCTTTCAGCCCTGCATCACTTACACAACCTTTTCTCCCTCACGTGTTGTCATTCTTTCAACCCACACAATCCTCCTTTCCATTCTTCCAAGCCACGCGGTAAACACTAACGACAGCAGGCTTAGAGAGCTTGTTTCCTATCCGTGCACCGCTAATTATAAGAGCTGTCATTATGTATTTTACGTGTGCATTTTAAACCCTTCTAAAATAGTTCATAATTTCAGATTTCGAATCAGCGCCTCACAGATTAACAAGGTCCTATTGTACTGTTGTAATTGGCATTTTCTTTGAAGGTTGACTTTGGAGGGAAACATGATGAGGAGTGTAACTTAAAGATGGAATATTGTGATGGGTCTGCATTTTACATATCACGGTGCTATTATTCAATAATATTTTATTGGAATGTTTATTATGTAGTTATTTTCAGTACTGTAATGAATTTGGCATTTGTATTATAAGGCAAAATATTTGTGCATGGCCTTTGTTAGTAATTTTTTAATGTTCGCATGCTAATTCATTTATCATTCTGTAATGTGGATGGCTAGTTTGCTTACATAAACAATACTGAATACCATGCATGTGTTTGTTTTTGGGAGTGTATCTTTTTGTACCACTCACATTTGTAGGATTAACCAGCGGATCAGCTAGCTGCGTGACGACACAGTTAACTCTTTGTGTATTTAAAAATTTATTCCCGTGATGGGGACTTGGTTTTTTAAGCTTGCAGCGCTAAGCAGGTCATAGAGTACAGTACGTACGTGTGTAACTGTAACATACTTCAGTAATAAGCCTGTGGTCGTAAGTGTAATCTAAATGCCGCCTGAAACAGCGGCAGTCATTCCAAGGTCACCCCTTTATGGAAACACAGTATGGACATGCACTTAATTTCATGCAGCAACTTCAGAAACAATGTGAATGTGTGACATCAACAATAAATATACTGCCACTACCAGCTATAAGTTTGTATGTCTTGTAAAATATTTTTCCACTGACCATTTCACAGAAACAAAACACGTGACAGTAACAAAAACCATACGTCCCTGCATGTCAGATGTCATGCCTTTGTATTCATCTCGCTCGGAGTCAGCTTGCTCTCATTTGTGAATCACCTAGCTCTAGCGTGTCCTTGGCAAGGTCACTGCACACCACCGGCTGCTGCTGTCGCTTGTTGATACCTGACCAACTATCCTCTTCATAACACATGATGCACTACCGTAAATAAGTTTAACATTTTTAACCTTCTCAACCTTACGGTGAATGGGAATATTACCTATTGTTTAATTTTGTTTTTATCACCTGACAAAAACATAAATAAAAAGAGAGTTTATTTTAGTTCAGTAAAAACGTGCCAATATGTTGATGTCCCTGTGACATCATTGGACTTGTTATTGCATGTCTGTTTACTCTTAACTTCACAGCAACTTACGTTAAGTTTGTGAAATTGCATTAAATCCAGTTGTTTGTGTGGTATGAGCAGATGAGATTTTCGAAGCTCAATAACTTGAAAATTAAAACACACACAGAATTACTGCTTCATGTGGTTGAATTTGATGCGAAAATATTTCGTAAGAATTTAGTAAATATTAAATTTTTTTCTAGGTGCCATCCTATTGTTCAATGAATGTATGTTTGTACAATCTGACAGAATACACTAACCTGTCAAGGCAGACTCATGAGCTGCTAGATAATCTCAGCTATCAACCATACCAATGAACTCCTGTTATTTGAAAATTAATGTTATCCAAAATTGCTCACGTTTTGGCCAATTTGGATACAGTATGCTCCACTGTATATGGTTATGTTGTATACTGGGCTATCAGCAAGCAGCAGATAGTTACTTTGTCCACCACAGAGTCACAGTTTGTGACCCTGGTTTCAGTAACAGTTGAATTACTTTAGCTTATGCAGTTGTTTGTAGATTTTGGTGTTGAAAATTGTGACCCAATAACTTTGCACTGGGGTTCTCCTCAGCCTTGGCATTTTGGACTCTGGATTGAGCTACGTGTTTTATATGAGTTTATTCTCAAGCTGGAAGTGTTTTAATTTTGTGATGGACACTTTTGTGAGCGCAGTTCTACGTTTTGGAACTTTCGTCGCCAGCCCGCCTCAGCTTCGGGCTAGGTCGAGCATCTTCCGAGTCGCTAGTGCCCCTACTCCGATCTGTCCCCTCTTTCCCCTCCACCCTACTCCCGCTTCCCACCCATCGGTGCCTCTGCGTTCGCCCTGGGCCTTGGGTTCATGTCCAAGAGGGGCCCAACTTTATTTGAAGACAATAAGTCTTGCACAATGCAATTAGAACCTGGGAAAACATGTAGATATAAAGTACAAATTTGTAAAAGGTCTGTGTCAGAAAAATTTCATTATAGTCAAATTTAGTCAATCAGCAGAGCAAAAATGCAGATATGTTGATCAAAGGTTTAGCATTGTGTGACACACAGAAAGCCGTTAGGGAAGATTGAAGTATGCACAGTACACCCTCGAGCTAACAACACTACACAGTGCCCGATAATTATGTCATTAGATCGCAAACATCATTAGGTCCTTAGTAACAAATTTTGACCCCTTCCCAACCATAAATTTTTTAAAAATTAAATATTCTTTTTTAAATACACGTAATACAGTTATTGACTAAAATTAAACATACTATTACATGCATGCACAAGCACGCACACACACACACACACATTACTACAGGTTTATTAACTTTAAGAATGAAATGATGTCCTAAAAGTCTTACAATTACTTCCATGCTTGATGGATAACTAGAAACTGGCACGCCAACACGCACACAT
Organism: Medauroidea extradentata; assembly: GCA_003012365.1. Classification (NCBI taxonomy): domain Eukaryota; kingdom Metazoa; phylum Arthropoda; class Insecta; order Phasmatodea; family Phasmatidae; genus Medauroidea; species Medauroidea extradentata. The sequence continues at coordinate 16,825 of PNEQ01101902.1, read as the reverse complement.
ATATCCTCAGTACTCCGTTCCTACATGTCCAGGTAGCTGAAAGAACATCTAGGTACTCGGCATCCGCACATGCACGAGCCTAGATCCTCCTCATTTCGTCTATATATGACTTGGCAGCTGAATGAGCATCTAGATACACAGTGAGGTGGCAGACAGTAAAGAGAAAATATATGGATAAAGTGTTTCATGCCTCCATCAGAACGCTTTACTGTACAGAATGCTGTACCTTTTTCATTACAATGTAGTAATTAACGTTGTGCTTATAGTGTCGTTAGATAATATGAGCTTACTTATATGTAGGCTTTTTAAAATAAAATTATTGTTGATGAAATATTTTCCACGTAAAGTACCAAAGAATATAGACTGAGATAAGTGCCACAAATTTTAGCAAGCTGTATTGAGTACGGTGTACACAACGTTGTAGACTAGCAAAACACAAACATATTTTTAATCACATTTTACTGATTTGTCTTCACATTTTATTCCTGTGGCCTCAGGAACATATTTTTATCACTTTATAATTAAATTTTTATTGCATAATTTTACCAGAATATTCAATAAATAATTTTATCACCATTACCACGCAAGTGGTATTTTAATAAATGTCTTCTTGTTTTATTTTACCCTATTGATGTCACAAACTATGTTTAACCAATTTTAATCACAATTTTTTTGCACAATTTTATTGTGATTTTCTTTTAACTGTACATTATCGCTTGTGAGTGTACTTTGAATGTTTTAGTGCTATTTTCTTTCTATTTGTTTATTGCTGGAGTTGCGTAAACATATTTTAATCAGATCTTAAAACAAATTTCATTGCACAAATTTATTGTGATTTTCTCTACTTCATTTTATCACCATTTTATTGGTGTTGTTTTGTAGATGTGGACTCTTGAGCACATTTTAAATATGTTTCTAATGCTATTTCCTTTCCATAACGAAACAATATTTTTTCACAAACAAATTTTTTTTTTAATTTTTACCACATTTTCTCTCCATTATTTTATGGTAATATACTAGGTTTCATTTCATCACAATTTTAAAGGTGTAATTTCATTTCAGTGCACTCACAAGCACATATTTATCAGCTTTAATTGTTTTTTTTTCCTTGAATTATTGTTGTGCTGTGGTTTTGTGATTTTATTGCAAACAGTTATTTTATTGCAATTTTACTCACATTTTCTGCAGGGATTTTTTTATTTTCTGTAGTGAAGAGAGAATAAGGCAGCAGAATGCAGCAAACTTGCACATATATTGGTGTTGTGTGTGTGTGTGTGTGTGTGTGTGTGTGTGTGTGTGTGTGTGTGTGCGTGCGCGGGTGTGCATGTGTGTATGTGTGTGTCTAATAACTTACCCAGCACCTGCTTCAAATATAATATTCCAGCCAAAATTTCTAATATTTTTTCACCTTCTTTGTGTTTCATAGTTATGCCTTGCAGATTTATGACTGTAATATGTTATTGTTTAATGCAGAAAAAATACCTTTAAATATCATATAACTGCAACTTATTCCATTTTTCTTAGCTTTGTACAATTTTCAAAATATTTATTTTATTCTTTAAAGTACTAGAAATTATGCCATTAGATTGCTGATGTCATTAGATCTCATGTCATAATATTGTGTGTTACTGTACCCAATCACCAGTCCGATGTAAGGATGAATTGAGGAGAGATGTTCTTTATCATTTTATATGTCTACCTTGTAAATGTAAATAACTTCATTATTAGCATTTCCTATATATTAACTATAAGATACATTGTTTTGTTGTATTTGTGTTTACATATCTGTTTGTTGGCAAAATAAGTGAAAGTGCTTTGGGTTGGATAGTAGGCAGCCCTGGAAATATTTGTGTAGTTGCGAGCCTGTACTGTTTTTGTATGTGTGTTCTTTTAGTTGAAGTGTACAGATATTTCATTAGACATTGCACACTTGTTGCCATTTAAGATTTTTGCTGCTAATTATATTTAACACCAACTTGTAACCATACCACCTAATACAAAATTCATCAGAAATCAGAATTTTATAAAACTAAATTATTCCTTAAAAGTTACTAAAATTACCAACATTTGTGCAACATAAAAATTCAGTAACTAGACTGCACTGTTTTGTATCTATATTACCACATAAAATATATGTAAAAATATTCATAAAAATTCAAAATTAGATTACAAAGTGAAACTCACTCTCATGACCTGAATTTAACAAGTGTTCCCCTAAATCACAGCCAAACACTCTTTCTTTTAGTATTCCAGACTGTTTTAATCTCCTCCGTGATGGTCTTGCCAATATATAGGATCGAAAGAAAGCAATTATTTTGCCATGTTTTCGAAGCACAGGTTTACTGGGTTCCTGCTTTACAATGTCATTAGAAGATGGAAGATGTAAATTACGAGGAACTTTGTCTCCAATCACTGCCACACATTCACATGGGAAGAAACCTACTTGAAATCCTCTTTTTCCACGCCACCAAATACTCTCTTCTGGAGGTGGCATGTCTATGACCGAAATCATGTCACCTATCTGTAATAAAAATAAATATATATTATTTTTAATAATAATAATATATCAATCATAATAATAATAATAATAATAATAATAATAATAATAATAATATATCAATAATAATATATCAAAAATAATAATAATTATTATTATTTCATTTATTAAATTTAAAGTGCCATTCCTACATCTGAATGGCAAATAATAGGGTGACCCTGTTTAATAAAAAAAACATTGACACCGTATAGAAATAAAGAAAGAGAGAGAATAACTATAAAGAAAAAATTAAAGAAAAATTACATATAGGTGCAGACACATTCTTGCCAATCGCATAAATATACTAGTATTTAAGTTCAGAAGCTAATTTATTTTCCCTCAGAAGGGATAAAAATTCACAAGTCTTTTTTAAGTTCTTAATACATTGACGCCGGCCTAAGAGCCAGTGTATGGGATAAGCCCATAACGGCCCAAGTGTGTATTTTTCCACCCACCCAAAAGTATTCTCAGACACTCCCATAATCGTCCCCCAACCCCACAGTGTGTATGCATGCCAAATCATTCAGTGTGAAGTGTATTGTGTATCAAACAGCAGTGTACAGTGTGTGCCAAAGGCCATCAAGGGTTACCATGTTCGCGATGTTTACTTTCGTGTTTTCAGCAGACATTTAGAAATGCGTCATTCAATATCAGAAAAATATGTAACGCAGTTTATTATGTAATTTAGTGTGTGCCATTTTCATAAAATATTAATATTAATATTTCACATGCACGAGGTACCGGAAGTGTATAAACCCTGTAGCGAGGCAAGGAGCCCCTAATGGCTGCCTTCCACGTGACAGTTCACCATCAACTTCTGGAGGGTAAGACGCCTGTCCGTGTGCTCATCATCTTTTGTTTCACTGATTGTTAGTTTCCCATAGTCTCATTAGTATACCGGTTCACATTTTTTTAGCACACGTTATCAGATATTCCCCATTGCATTGCACATCTGCTTAACCTAATAATTGTGACCATTTTGGTATTTTTAACTTAAACACCGTGTCGGCATCACCACCGCAACGTGGTTAGGGACTTTTGTATCGGGAGCCATTGGCACTCATCCTTCACCATACGAGGTTCGTTTTGGTATTGTTTTATTCAGCATAATTTTGCACACGCGTTGCTAGGGTTATTTTGTTTTTGTGTAACATTTTAAGGGCGTAATTCATGTTTTTGTGACTGACCATGTGCAGGTTATTACACCGCCATTGTGTTCAGCATACATATGAGCACTACGCTGTATATTAATTTCATTATCATGCACCCACGCAATTCATCTCGTTGAAAGCAACACACTGTGTGCGTGTTACGTGCCATTCACCCCACCACCGGCCTAGCATAGCTCACCACCGTTTTTGCACTGTACCGCTAACATCACTTGTAGAGCCCTACCACACTACAACGTGCACGGGAACGGCTGCCTTGTGACACGTTAGTTAGGCACGTGCTCACCGCAACTCAACTCTCTATGCCAGCTTCCAAGCGAACCTGACGGTCCATCATAGTGGCCGCCAGCCCCACGCTGCCTAAGGAGGCGCACCTTCTGGTGTCGTAGACTCAACTTTCGTACACCAGCTTCACACTGATCACCCACCAACCACGTACGATATACCTGCCGGTCAAAGTCACTACGCAAAGTTCACTATCACGTGCACTATTGTGTGCTTTAGGGTTATTGTTACTGCAAGGGATGCATCACTACGTTTACCTCGCTGTGTGCGTAATCCAGACCTTATGTTGGCACTGTGTAACGTAAGCGTAATAAATCATCTGTAAGTGAAATACTGTTTACCTCATTTCTAGACACCTAATATTGCCAGTGTAAGCAACGTAAGTTATCAGGCGTACTGGGGGCCAACATCCAGTAAGTGTGTAGTCCCTGTATAGTCAGTGTCATATGTGTTAATCCATTCACGTGCGTTCACCACTCAATCACTCATATCAAAGTGTGTCGGGTGGGATATCGAACACACCAAACAAACCACACCCTGAGGCCTAAGAGTCTCGAAGTGCAGCACCTGGGGAGTATTGCTGGCACCCTTCTCCACATCAACAGCATAGTCATTATCCCGATCTCACCCCGGTACACGTTAAGTGGCTTTTCCAAGTGGGGCTTGTGTGTTCTCATCAATACCACGGCAGGCAGCTTTCCCGAGGGAAGCCTAGAGAATCGTAGACAGCAACGTGTGCGTAGGGTACGTTACGCCAAACATTGCGGCGCGAGCGCAAATCGGGCGTGCTGGACGTCGCCAGCCAGAGGTTGTACCCAGACACACAGGTAGAGCAGGTGTTAAAAATAGTTGTCACGCTAGCATCACCAACCATTAGGCCGCATCTAAGGGTAATTTCACACCATGCCATTGAACATTTCATCGGAAAGGCACGTGAGTACGAGCAAGATGTCTACGCAAACACCACACACCGGTTGAACACGATGCAGGGAAGCAGTGGGCAACAACAAACTCGACCACCCCCCGCACTACCGACCGTGCTGAGGCAACAACCACCACCACCACGACAACAAGCATCACCGCAACAATCACGCGAGCAAGGCACGCAGAGGCTGAGTGAACCATGTCGCTACTGCCCCGGCCGGATGTTCCATTGGCATAGTGAATGCCCAAACAACCCCACACATCACCAGTGGGGATACTAGAGAGGGAAGCTGGCAATCAGGCATCCGTGCTAACCTCACCGCAACGTGTAGCCAGCACGGGTGCCAAACTGTACCGAGTCACGAAAGAAGGGGCGCAAACAATGTGTGTGCTCGTAGAGTTGGAGGGGAGAACAGTCACCGTCTTAGTAGGCACCGCTGCAAGCCACAACTTCGTGCGCAGTGGTTTACTGTCCCATGTCACCACAAGATACCCACTATGTAACTTACAGTTCGCAACCCGTAAACAGGGTGGACAGGCAACTAGTGTCGCGAGTGTCAACATAGGAGTGCGAGAACTGTCGACAAGGGCGGAAGTGTTGTGTGTACCGGACTTGTGCGAGGATCTGATATTGGGGATGCCATGGCTACCAAACAACCATGCTGTGATTGAACCACACCTGGGGCGGTTACACATCGGAAGCAAAGGGCGCTGGACCATCTACACCATCGGAGCATCGCAACCCACCCCCGCACCACCGGTAGAGCTGGAGCAGTTCGACCACGAGGTGCCACCACAACACCAGGCCGCAGTCCAACAGCTGCTGCAGCAGTATGCCACTGTGTTCAACCAGGAGGGGCCACTGCACCGCACAACAGCCTCAGAGCATGCAATCCTGACCACCCATGATGAGCCAATGTACGACAAGCCACGAGACCCAGGTATCCACTTCCACAACGTCATCAATACACAGGTACGTGAAATGTTGAGTGAACATGTCATTGAGCCCACCAACAGCTTGTACAACTCTTGCATCACCCTTGCACCCAAGAAGACCGGGCAATGGCGGTTTTGTGTCGATTTTAGGCCACTTATCGAGTTACTGTTGACTTACCACCACCGGTGCTTAACCTCAAAGACACGTTAGCCATGTTAGGGCCAGCCGCAGTGTTTTCGGCATTGGACATGAAGTCAGGGTATTGGCAAATTCCAATCAGACCGCAAGATAAGGAAAAGACTGCCTTCACCACCCCTGACGGACGCAGATTTCAGTTTGTTGCTATGTCTTTAGGTTTAAAATGTGCACCTGCCACCTTCCAGAAACTCATAGTTAAAGTGTTAGATGGCTACATCAACGAGTTCACAGTAGCATACCTAGAAGACGTACTAGTATGGTCACACAATTGGGACAATCACCTACACCCCCTCAGCTTAATATTTGAGCGCTTAGAGCAACACGGACTTACGTGCAGCACAGGGAAATGCAAGCTAGGAATGACGAAACTAGGGTTTTTAGGTCATTACATCACACCCTATGGGCATGAACCAGACCCCGAACAACTCATCAAAATTCAGGATGATGCAACACCACGAATACGGAAACAAATCAGAAAGTATTATGGTTTAATTAACTGGCTCAGAGAATTCATTCCAAATTTTGCACAAATCACAGCGCCACTCACAGCAGTTTTGTCAGGCAACAAGAAACTAATGTGGGCCGCGGAAACAGAGGCTGCATTCAATAACATTAAGGGGGCATTCAGAAACTGTAAACATCTGGCACAATTATTCCCGCACTTCCAGTAGTTGTACAAACCGACGTAAGTCAGGAGGTAGTAGGCTCCGTACTGTACCAGACAGACGCATCCGGAAACAGGCACATACTTAGCTACCACAGTGCAAAGTTTGGCACGACAGAGAGAAAATACCACGTCAACGAACAAGAAAGTTTAGCCATTGTTCATGCCTTACGCAAGTACCGTCCATACCTACAGGGTCGTCACTTCACACTACCTACAGACAACCTAAGTTTATTGTGGCTCAAGAACATGCACAAAGGCAAGAGCAAGCTCGCCCGCTGGGCCTTAATGCTGCAGGAGTACGACTACACGGTACAGCACGTAGCTGGGGAGGCGAACGAACTAGCAGATGCCCTATCGCGCAACCCGGATGTAAACAAAACTGTGCATGACGAAGTAAAATGGGAAGGAGTGTTACCACCAGAGAAGAACAGCACTCGTAGGGGAAGGAATGCTACCCACAGTACAGCGCATCACAGCCACCAGTTCAGACACGTTGCCATCACTCACGGCCAGAGATGTCATGCGCACAGTGTTACAAAGTCAGATCATGTCACCAGAAGCCGCAGGGTACCGTCAGAATTGCTCACAGAACACAATAGAACGGTGGAGAGTGCTAGACGGGGAAGTGCAGGCCGCTTACCAGGCCCGAGGGAACATTGAAGGACATTTGTACCAACCCTACGAAGACAGCTGGTGCTGCAGTACGCCCATGACAGCCAGGCAGCGGGACATCCAGGTGCAGAACAGACCAGATGCAATGTAAACCAACACTTTCATTGGCCAGGCATGTGTAGGGACATACATACGTACGTAAGGGAGTGCATAACCTGCAATACAAGGAAGGCCAGGCGATCGGACGGAGACGCACCACAGCAACCACATCAATCTGACACTGCATTCAAAACAGTGGCACTAGGCATCATGGGTCCATATCCCCGTACCAAGACAGGGAAGCGATTTTTGTTGGTTATTACCGATCTGTTCACCCGATGGGTAGAGGCATTTCCAGTGAGCTACACCAAAACAAACACCATTGCCAACATCCTCGATAATGAGTTTTTCCTTAGGTGGGGCTTTCCCACGCAGTTGCTGACAGACAACGGGACCCAATTCATTGGCAGACGCTGGAGAGACCATTGCACGCGTTGGCAGGTTGAACACCTAACCACACCCTCTTACCATCCCAGGGCGAACCCAACAGAAAGAAGAAATCAAGAGATAAAGGTGCAACTCAGGATCAGGCTAGGAGAAGATCATACCAACTGGGCCGAACTGATCCCCGCCATATTATTCTGCATACGCAACACAGCCAACGCCGCGACAGGGAAAACCCCCGCAGAGATGGTACAAGGGCTGGAACTCCGCGCAGCGGGAGGACTAGGAGAAGAACCAACATTCATGCCTGAAAGGATCATCAAGCATCAGGCAGAAACCCATGCAGAGGCGCTCGAACATCAACAGGCCTACCTATGAAAATGGGTACCCACCAGCAAGCATCCACCCAAGAAGTTAGAGACAGGAATGCAGGTTTACGTTTGAGAGAATCCCCTCTCCGCAGAAAAAGCCAACTTTAGCGCAGGCCTAGCACCCAGATGGCTGGGACCGGTCAGGGTAACCAAGAAATTAAGTGAGAACACGTACCTGGTAAACATCAGTAAGTGACGCATCGCAAAGAAACACAGGGACGATCTCCGTATAGCAAAAGGCGTCACAACAAGTGTAACCACTCAACCATGTCAACCACCAGTCAAATAGCCCGTAAATCAGTCAGTGCAGTCCGTATATGAGGGTGTTAATAGTCAGGTGAATCAACAATAATTCCACTATAACAGTGACGCAACCACTCCATTCAGGGGCTTCCAACCTGATGTTCACTCCACACCACGAAGGCGCATACCACAGTGCACCAAGAGCAACAACATCAGCCTAACCACATCACCATTTCTAGGGTTCACGCCAGTAGGGCGCCCTAACACGACCAAAGGGTCAGACTTCAGAGGATTCAGCCAGCAGAGTGCAGTCAGTGTCAGTGCGCGCACCGGAACTCACACCACAGAGCACGATGCAACGCCAAGACGCACACGACAGGCAGTGCGCAGACTGGCTGTCAACACAGCACGACCACCACAGGGACGCAAACGGTGTAGAGAGCCACCGCTTGCACCACCCACACCAGACTCAACAGAGGAGCCATCACCACCTCAACGGAGGCGAGTCGGGTTGCCCCCACGTCCATGTCCTGTCTGTCTGCGGACAAAGGTGTCAGTTCAAGCCCGGGCAGGTCAGCGAAGAGTGGAGATGACTTGGCCGCGCCGTCATGGTCTCCGCATGGCCAGCGTATGGGTTAAGCCCATAACGGCACGAGTGTGTCCTTTTCCACCCACCCAAAAGTATTCTCAGACTCTCCCATAATCGTACCGCAACCCCACAGTGTGTATGCATGCCAAATCATTCAGTGCAAAGTGGATTGTGTACCAAACAGCAGGGTACAATGTGTGCCAAAGGCCATCGGTTACCACGTTCGCGATGTTTACTTTCGTGTTTTCAGCAGACATTTAGAAATGCATCAGTCAATATCAGAAAAATATGTAACCCCATTTATTATGTAATTTAGTGTGTGCCATTTTCATTATATATTAATATTAATATTTCACACGCACAAGGTACCGGAAGTGTGTAAACCCCGTAGCGAGGCAAGGAGTCCCTAGAGGCGGCCTTCATCGTGGCAGTTCGTCATCGTCTTCTGGAGATGTAAGACGCCTGTCCGTGTGCTCATCATCTTTTGTTTCACTGATTGTTAGTTTCCCATAGTCTCGTTAGTATACCGGTTCACATTTTTTTAGCACATGTTACCAGATATTCCCCATTGCATTGCGCATCTGCTTAACCTAATAATTGTGACCATTTTGGTATTTTTAACATAAACACCATCTCGGCATCACCACCGCCACGTGGTTAGGGGCTTTTGTATCAGGAGCCATCAGCACTCATCCTTTACCATACGAGATTCGTTTTGGTATTGTTTTATTCAGCATTTTCTTGCACACGCGTTGCTAGTGTTATTTTGTATTTGTGTAACATTTTAAGGGCGTAATTCATGTTTTTGTGACTGACCACGTGCAGGTTATTACACCGCCATTGTGTTCAGCATACATATGAGCACTACGCTGTACATTAATTTCATTATCATGCACCCACGCAATTCATCTCGTTGAAAGCAACACACTGTGTGCGTGTTACGTGCCATTCACCCCACCACCGGCCTAGCATAGCTCACCACCGTTTTCGCACTGTACCGCTAACATCACTTGTAGAGTCCTACCACACTACAACGTGCACGGGAACGGCTGCCTTGTGACACGTTAGTTAGGCACGTGCTCACCGCAACTCAACTCTCTACGCCAGCTTCCAAGCGAACCTGACGGTCCATCATAGTGGCCGCCAGCCCCTCGCTGCCTAAGGAGGCACACCTTCTGGTGTCGTAGACTCAACTTTCGTACACCAGCTCCACACTGATCACTCACCAACCACGTACGATATACCAGCCAGTCGTAGTCACTACGCAAAGTTCACTATCACGTGCACTATCATGTGCTTTAGGGTTATTGTTACAGCAAGGGACGCATCACTACGTTTACCTCGCTGTGTGCGTAATCCAGACCTTATGTTGGCACTGTGTAACGTAAGCGTAATAAATCATCTGTAAGTGAAATACTGTTTACCTCATTTCTAGACACCTAATATTGCCAGTGTAAGCAACGTAAGTTATCAGGTGTACTGGGGGCCAACATCCAATAAGTGTGTAGTCCCTGTATAGTCAGTGTCATATGTGTTAATCCATTCACGTGCGTTCACCACAATCACTCACATCAACGCATCGGGTGGGATACCGAACACACAGAACAAACCACACCCTGAGGCCTAAGAGTCTCGAAGTGCAGTATCTGGGGAGTATTGCTGGCGCCCTTCTCCACATTAACAGCGTAGTTCGCTATCCCGATCTCACCTGAGGTACGAGTTAACCTTTATTAACTAAACAATTATTTTTGGACAAAACAAGATCAAAATTCCTACTAATATAGCTTGGCGCTTTGAATCCTTTATATTTCACTTCCGTTTTACATTCAAAGTAATAAAGAAAATAGTTCGTAAAAAAGAGTGTGTCATTGACTAATCTACGAGTATGTAAATTGGCAGACTTACTATCAGCAAGCATATTTGTATAATTAAAAGTGTTTTCATATAGACAGAATATCATGTAAATTGCTTTAAGTAGTTTACATTCGCCCGATTCTAAGTAATTTGAGTCAGTGATGGTAATACTGTACCATATGACTGAACAGTATTTCTAGTCAGAACTAATCAAAGCAAAGTAAAGGCAAACTAATTGATCAGTAGATGATACAGTTTTAGTAATGTTGTATTTGATTATAGGCAATGCAGGATAAAGTGAACAATATGGATTTCAGTTTTGACAAAAATCACTAGTCATTGCTGCATATAATTCAACAATAACATTATTGCTTAGATGGTTGGCAGCGAATATTAACATGTAGTTCCATGTATTTTCCTACTTAAATACAACATTACTTACTATGTTTAGAAGAAAACTTCAATCTAGATTGAACCTGGAGTGGAGTCAACTCGGAGTGAATGTATAGCGAACATGGATTGACGAAATGTGTTCATGGGAAACATTAAAATCCAGAACAAACTATAAATAAGAGCGAATTTAGAATCAACCTGAACTGAAAGTGACAATATGAAGCAGAGAACAGATGACAAACAAAAAATAGATGTTGTACCAAATAAGGCTTTTCTTCACCAAACTTTCCACTTGTCTTGTTCCGTTTTGCTTTATAAATGCAGTTTCGCTTCACTAATACTTGCCTTTAGCACTACCTATTTAATTATAACTAGTTTTCTGTTCCTTTTGAACCTAAACACAACACATAACGACTCAATATGGTGACAGCTTGATCCTGCATGTTTTCTTGTCGGTCCAGTCTGTGTTTACAGTAAAATCTTAATGCGGATTCTTCACTACAGTCCAACTCAACAAGTGGAGAGGATTATCTCGATTGACTCATACTTCAACCCACAACAAAGTGTTTATAGTAAAATTTCAATGTGGATTTCTCAGTCCACTTCAGGTTTAATACAGATTGAAATTTTACCCTAAACAGCCTAACTGAAATATTATCATCTCTCTGTAAGTAATATAATTTAACATACTCACTTACGATCTTATTGATATACCTAATAATTGTACTAATTTGACCAAATTTGTGCCAGCTCAAAGCGACGCAACCGGGCTACTGAACATCAGCTGTTTTTGTAGACGTAGTTCAAAATTCCATCAATACTTGACATCAGAGTTAGGTTTTTGCCACTTGGCTTGGAAGAGTAGTTAGTTGAGTCATTGTGTTTGTCTGTTGTGGAATAAATATGGGTTTCTGATAAATACAATCTAAAGTATTAGAAATTACCGTTTTGTCATTGACAAACTGTAAATTGTAATGTTTTACGATTATCAGCCTGAATATCTGAAATTAGAAACCAAATTAAGAAAGAACGTTATTTATTGGTTCTGTTAAGTGTGTCGTCGTTCAAGGTAGTACAACTACATGGATCTGCACTCATTTACGAAATTCCTTATGGCACAGTACGGGTCATAAAAATAAGAGTTGATGCACAGAAACTCATATTATATAGACATTAACTTGCAGATATTTATACCTAAGATTAAGTGCTATTGATTATAGCATATATTCACCAACTGTGTATAACAGATAACCTTTTTCGAAGCAGTATAACGTAGGTTTGAACATTGTACAAGTCTATGAAAGTAAAAGCACATGGCAATGATTATGTTTATATATAGCGGAAATATAGAAATTGGTGGAAATTTTAAATTAACCAGGGATACTTGAGTGCTTACTTTACTCTGAACGATCTATAACCTGAGAGTTTATTGAGCTATAGAATTCAATATATCAACATGATAATGAAAGTAATCCCAAGGTTAAGAACATCATAATGCTTAATTTAGCAATTATTAAGCAGATAGTTACATTTTATAGGATACGTTTTACGAGTGAAAGTGATATGGATAGTATTTTTTTTTCTTTTAATTAATATCCATGAGATTGTCATTACACCACTTTTGAACCATGTCCTTGTTAGCATTAAGTTTATTACATAGAGATATGTTACTAACTTTACGAAAAATTTTAAGCTCATCCGTACATAATAAACCATTACCAAATGTTATTTGTGTTTAAATAGCATTCATAAACAAATCTAACCAAAGCAAGGACAATCAGCTGCCTTGAGGGGCCCCAGACGAGGCAAGAAAGGATGTGGAATAAATGTTTGTAACTTTAACAGTAATAGTTCTATCAATCAAAAAGCTTTGTAACCATTTTCTGTAGGAGTTATCAATTACTCAGAACTTGAGTACAGTAGACTCTCAATTATCAGTGTGTGGATTATCCGATTTGTGGATAATCCAACAAAATATTTCCCTTTAAAAAATAAAAAAAAAGTTAAAAAAATTTTTTTTTGTTCTATGCACTATGTATTTACTCACAATAATATTCACACATGTAATATGTCCGCAGCCATATTTTGAAATGCTTGAAGCTTTAAATCTTTTACAGCAGGTGAAATAATTAGTGTAGCGCATGAATAAATAGATTACCAATATTTTTTTCTTGGCTAAATAAGACATCCGTGATTTTTTTATTGTTTGTGTTTTTAGATTACTACCTTATACTCCCTAAAACATTTATGTAAATAGTCATGAGTCTACTGTATTAATTTGCTGTCATTTATTGCAGGAATGAATTTGACCTTTTTTTATCTACTGGGATCTAAAAAAGGGTAAAAGCGAATTATCCGTGATTTTGGATTATCCGAGGCATCAGCCTCCTCCATTAGTGTGGATGGTCGGAAGTTGATTGTACTTACAAAGACAAGTATAAAACAGTCAAAATATATTCCATCACACTGACATCTTGAAACAACTACTCCAAAAACCTCATTTGTGTAATCACATTTATTAGTAGTATTTCTTTTACTTTGAAAACCATGCTGGTGACCAGAAATAAAATTTTTAAAATGAAAATGTATCTGCCTATGGATAAATTTTTCCATAACTTTACAAAATGTGCATTGAATCCAGATACGCTTATATTGAGATTGTGCTTATCGTCTTTTTTAAAAACAGGAATCACATTAACACATTTCAATACACTTGAAAAAATACCACAAAATAAACTAGTAGTTATAATAATTGATCAAATGTAGGCCAAATATTTCTGCACAGGCTTTAACTACAAAAATAGGAATTCCATCAGGTCCCGAAGATATGCCAGTTGTAGGTTTCTTAATAGTTCATAGTACTAAATTGTCATTAACAATATAAATTGAGAAATTAATATTAAAATCAGAAAAAGAGTATATGTTTATTAACGTTATAGGTGTTTCATACATCTCAACAAAATGCTGGCCAAAGAGATTAGCCAGCCTCCTTCTATTAGTTCATTTACTGGATAACCATTTTTTAAAAAAAGATAAATTCAGCTAGTGATCATCATTTATCTATTTTACATAATTCCAATATGTTTTAGGATTAAGATTGATATTAATATTTTTACATCCATTCATTTTGTCAGTTCTACTTTTACTTTTATTAGTTTGCATTGAGCTGAGAAATCTAAATAATTTTGTTCATTATTTTTTCATAAAACTGATTTGAATATTTCTAATTAACTTTTTGGGTTAGAGGTACATAGCATCAAGAATTTTCAATGGTGTGAAAATTTTAACATTGTTTACGTTGAAGATAGAGCTCCAGTCTAATATTTTTAAAGCAGAGTACAATGAAAGCTAGTCACCTTTGAGATAATCATGCGAGAGCACATCATTTTAGGACATTTCACTTTTGAAACTTCAAGCAGATAAGAAAAGATACTTGCATAATGATATTAATCTTCACTAATTTTAGGATTAGGATACCATGAAACTATAGAAAAGTAACTATCAGAGAAAACAAGGTCCAAGAGAGCCAAGTTAAATAGCATTAGTTTTTAAGTAAATTAATACATTTAGACAATAATTATCATTTTTGTTTATTATAACAATATTATACATTTTGAGAGTGATAGATCTTCCAGTCTATACCCGGCACATTAAAATCTCCAACAACAATTACTTGGTGAGGATAATTTGTGATACTGGATTCAGAAACATCTAAATAATTTTTTACACTACGGTGCAGCAAGTTGAGGAGGAAAATAACATTGCATAAAAGAAGCTGTCTATTACCTAAAGTAAATTCAATCCAAATAGTATCGAGACTATTAATGAGAAAATCAAGTTTCAAGACTGCATGGGGACATGTAAGAAAAATAATAGTAATCAGCACACCTCCCCACCTCCAGTCACAGCTAAAACACAATAATCAGGAAAGTAATGAAAATCCATACTACTGGAATCTAACAAAGTTTCAGTTCAATTATGAAACAGTTAATAGATTTTCCAAAAATTGTAGGCTTTGTTTGTCTGTTGATCCCTTACATTCAATAGTAGAGACCTGCATACATATAGCTACAGAGTATCTAAGAGCAGAGACCCTTCGCTGCCTTATTCAAATTAATATTATTAATAATAATTATTATTATTGTTTATTTATTTGTGATTTATTGTGCCTCCCAACAGCCAAGACCAATAACAGGGAGAGACATACAAATATATAGAACTACAGAACTACAAACATATACAAAGCTACTACACATATGACAGATCCACATAAAACCTCTACGCAGGAAACACATATAACTAACACAAATCTACAAACACTATACATGACAACAAATCATAGGATGTATACATAGCTATTCGGACAAAATACTGACACATAAACATTGACATAGGTTTCTCAGTTGAATTAAATTAAAGTCATTGTGTCTAGAATGATTTTATACTTAGTTTTTTGTTAATATAGGTGTCAAAATTTCTACTATTAGAGTTTGAATGAATCTCAACATGTTGTTTGTTTTGGAACAGAATATATCATTAATTTGATTACTATATTATTGTATTACCAGAATTATATTATTACTTACAGCTCAGCAGTTCAGAATATTTAGAAAGGAATTAATTACAAATATGAGCATTGGCACCCTTTTGTCTAATATGCAGTGGTTCAGTATTATTATTTGAGCAGAGAGTTGCTTAATTAAAAGCTTTGCTTATACTGTTAAAATGATACAGATATATTTAAACAATTTTATATGAATATTTTTAATTTGAGCAGAATTAGTAGATGTTAGCGAGGCCCACACTACAGACCTGTATTCTAAATTGTTCAAACTAGTGAGTAGTATATGCATAGTACCGAATCAGGTGTTGTTACAAATTTAGTGATATATTTATTTAATTCTATGTTTATAGATGCTTTGGCTATACATGTGTCAATATGGTAATATAGATACATTTTACTATCTAATATTATTCCTAGGTCCCGTACATATTCTACTCTAAAACATTTTCACTGAGTTTATATTTATGAGATATACTATTTGTTCTGTGAGTAAAGATCATACAAATGTATTATTATGATTAAGCCACATGCTGTTTATTGTATACCAATTGTTAATGATCATGATCTTTTTCTTGTAGTTTTTGACATTCAATTCCATTGTTTATTATTCTATACAGTTTTGATATAACCTGCATATAATAGATATTTACAATGTTTTATGTTAAGTATTATGTTTCTTATAACGATGTTAAATAAAAGAGGGTTGATTGACTGATTGATGGATTTGTGAGGCACTCGTCATCTCGGTCATCTGTGCCCGCCAATTCATTATACAGTAAACTCTCGCCAGTCCGTAGTTCAAGAATCCGTGGTACTCAAAAATCCGTGGTTTTCTCAAAGCAATGTCCGTTTTGATTATTGCAACGTGCTGCGCCGTGCTACACTGCACCTAGCTTCTTCGCGTTTGTGCTGCGCTGTGCCGCGCTGCTACAGTAGCAAGCATTAACGGTACTAGTAACAGCAGATGCGGCAAGCCCAAGGTCAACGTGTCTTCCCGCAA
>PNEQ01101901.1:0-21775 GCA_003012365.1 Medauroidea extradentata | reverse complement strand
TTCCTCTCAGGGAGATAGGCTTACAATGAGATAGGGGAAGTACAAGGCAGATAGCTCGCACCCCCACCACTGCGACTTCCTCTAGACACGTCACTGTGATGAACCGCGCCCCCGGCCCTTAGCCACGCCTCTTAGCCTACTCGAACACGTGGCACGGAGAGCTATCTTCAAGTTTACTACCAGCCCCCGTAAGTCTTAAGGGGCCTCCCTAGATAGGCTGCGTTTGTGTGTGAGGTAAGAGCGGCAAGGTTGCTGTTGACTGACGTATGTAATAAATTATCGCCTCTCCGCGCAAGCCACTCAGCTGACGTGCAGTGCTTCCTATTATCCTTTTCCTATGGGACTATAAGCGGTGACCCAGTTATTTAATTGTGGAGTGCATAGTTCGGAGTCTAATGCTTGTTCCTGCAGTCATGTTTTTCGATTACAGTTATTATTTTGCGTATAAGGCAGTCTAGAAAAGCCATTTTTGGCCATTTTGAGGGGCCCGAAAATTATATTCCTAGAAAAGTGCCGTAGTTTTGAAACTATAGCGATACAATTTGAAGTGTGTGGTCTTTCCGTAGATTTACACATATAATGCGCGTTAAATAGTTTCGTCAACAGAAGAACAGCCGTAACTCGTTGAACGCATTTGAAGCGCAGGTAGGCAGGCCCCTTAAGTGTGTTCAAGTGCGATAAAATCATAATTTTATATCGTTATGAAATATTGTTAGTTTTGTAGACGATACTTGAGTACAGTTTCCTCTACGAAATAATTTTAACTTTCATAGTTTTCTCTTAATGGTGCGACAAAGTCAAAATTTGCTTGTTCTGCTGCCATGCAAATAGTGAAAACCAACTTACCTACTTGAATAAAAAAATTTCAGTGTGATATTACTTCTCATGAGCTATGCAATAAATAATTTAAAAGACCATAATGAAATATATCGAATTTAAAAAAAAATCGCAAAAGTACACGAAAAACGTTGAAAATTCAGCAATTTTTTAAAATACAAAAATAGTTCACAGGATTAAAAAAAAAGTTTCATTGCGTAGCCCGTGGCATGTTAGTTAACTGTGAATTAATTCATTTACTTTAAGTCAATTGGTTTTCACTATTTGCATGGCAGCAGAACATGCAAACCTTGACTTTGACGCAACGTTATGAGAAAACTATTCGAGTTAAAGTTGTTTCGTAAGAGGAAACTGTACTCAGAAGTATCGTCTATAAAACTAACACTATTTCATATAAATATAAAATTATGATTTTATCGCACTTGAACAACCTTAAGTGTCTCATACCGCGTGGGTGAAAAACTTCCATATGTGCTTTGGAATATTTCTTTTTTTTATTGCTTCTCGGCAATAGTTAAAATAAATATAAATCTCAGAAAAAACTACTTGCTTTTATTGAATGTAATTCTATCTTAAGAGGAGTCCTTCGCGGTGTCAAATTTCCACATTTGACGCGTGGTAACAGCTAGCGATAAGAGCCAATGTCCCACGCTAGACGAGACGTATATCGCCTCTATTCGCAGCGCGCCAAAGTGGCGTGCAATGTTTCTGTTGTAGTCGTTTTACTATGGGACTTAAAGTGGTGGCCCAAATATTTTACGTTTGAATAGTTTGAAGTAAAGACCAACACACGCCTTTCGTTTTGCACTTTACGAATTCAGGTAATATTTTCGGAGTTACAGCTGTCTAAAAAAACACGTTTTAGCCATTTTGAGAGGCCCGAATATCATGTTTCTAACAAGCGTGCTGCATTTTTTAAAAATAGAAGCATGGTTTCAAGTGTTTGTTCTTTTCGTCGATAAACGCAGTTTCGCGTAGTAAAGAATACGCGTGGCATGCTGTAACGCCGTCCATGCGCCAGTCGAGGACTCCTCTTAACACTGAATGGTATATAATTCAGCTCTAAAAGCATCAGTTCATCGCTGTAGGTTCCTCGAAGACAATTTGAAAAAATAAAAAAAATAGCAATCCTAGACAATAGTTTTCACCAACTTTCTGAGAAACATTTTTCTCGATTAACGTATATCTGAAGAACAAACTCTGTCGCCGGTGCAAGAGATCACGCTTAACAAATGCATCATTCCGGGTAAATGTTTGCTCATAAAGTTGGCTAATATAATTATCAAGAATTGTTGTTTTGAAGTTTTTCTACATCGACTTTCAAAAAGTGTAGGTCTCAATTGAAGAATTCAGCGCTTATTTATCTACCACGCACTCTTAAGGCCATGACCTTTCATTTATTTCAAACAGTTGCTAATAACTCGAATGTTTTTACCAAATGCTTTGAAAAAATGTGAAACTATTTACAGCCGTACGATGCACAGTTCTGCGAGAGTGTTTTTTTTTTAAACAATGTACCGTTTGGTAGCAAAAATTTATTTCGCCTCATTTTGGCTAATTTTCACCACAAAATATGTGATATTTCAGGGGCAAAATTCTAAAATTCCATTTGGTGTATTGTAACAGAACAATATTCAGATAAACAAAGATATATAAGTGTTAAAACTGTAAGAATGAATTTATTAATACATGTATTAATATGCGTTAAATATGTATTTTCTAAACCACTGAAAAACTAAAGAGCAAGGTCTTAAGACGTCGCCTACTACGTCCTTTAAATGCGTGGAACTGTGTTTGTAAATACAATTCTTACGAATCTACTCCATTTGTGCACTCAGTAGCCTACCAATGTAGGAAAAGAAAACACGATTCTGACAAGGGCGGAATGTCATGTTATGCACCATACTCATTGAAGACATTGTTCCGAAGTTCTAGAACATAACTTTTCAGATTGCCGTGGGCTACTACGTGAGACTCGGGGATAAACGTATAGTACACTCAACCTTGCTACAGACTTCCCACCAGTCGAATCATACATGGTCACCGCTCACAGTCCCGTAGTAACATTGGATCGGCGGGAATCTTGCACCCTCCTTTTTCCTACTCCTTCATTCTGGCGCTGCTTCATACTCACCTCATGTCTCCTTTCACCAGCACTAAAGACTTCGATGTGAAGTGCTGACCAAAATCTCTCACTCGCGATTCATTAAATAAACATATAATAAATGACACGTAGGCCTACTATTAGTAAAACATTTAATGTATTATTAAAAAAACCTTGCGAGCTGATTTGGTTCGTTATTAACGATTAATTTTAAAAAAATTTAAAAAAAATAGTGCACTTTAAAAACCATAAATAGTAATGGAAGATTTTAACTCATCGGAATAAAATTGACTGTCTTCCAAAAATGTACATGAATGCCACAATTAATCTACAGGAAACATCTTTACCATTTCTAGTTTCTTAACACTCCAATGCGTCGGTGTTGTAGCGCACATGGTAGTGTTTTACTGTACTTTACATGTAGTGGAAATATACTGTCCGCGCGCCAGCTCAGAGTCCCTGACATGTAGGTGTTTTTCACCAGTAAACGTATAAACAACACAACGAGGCCCAACAGCATGCGACGTACATGCTATCCGTAGTAAGATAGTAAGTTAGGACGTGTTTGATACTGTGTTACTGTAGCGTGTGTCATGTTTACTGCATACACGCCAGGGACTCAGAGCTGGCGCGCGGACAGTTAGTACAAACTAAAAACAGAAACTAAGTAGGGCTTTCGAAACATTTTTTGGCAAACCACATATAGTACATGCGCGTATAATACATATCCGAACAAACTTTAACCAATCCTGCGACATTTCAATAATAATAGAAGCTTTCAATGGACTAATGCTATTTGCGATGTTAGTTCATTTATTCAAGTTCAAAATAATTTTTCTTACATTGCACTCTTTACTGTGATATTAAGACATCCTAGTTTGTATTCATAATACGTAAACAAATGTAAGCAAACTCTAACATTAGATATTTCGAAATTGTTTTTTTATGTTACGGCATACATATCTTACGAACACAATCAAACAAAATAGCTATATTTATTCCAAATCAAATTCACATTTCAGAATTGTAACACGATCAGACTACATTATATTTATATAAACGTAACAAATATTTTCAATATCCTACCAAACCAAAAATATGTTTTCATAAGTATCGCCCAAGGACGATGGATGACTCGGCCTCGTCAGGTGACCTTCACATTGGCGGGAATTTCAGTTTCTATTCGCGACTGCAGTGGGCGTCTACAAATCGTTGCTGCACGAAGAAGTTTCATCAACTTCCCTTTTCATCTGAACACATATGTGTTTTGTTATTATCATTGAACTTACTTGGATGTTTGCAATTGACACAATTGTTGAATTGGTCTCCGTAAAACTCATTGAGCTGTACGTGTTCCTACAGTGTGTCCTATGCCTAGAGCCCAGGATTTTTGGTGGAAAGAATTCTTCAACAATTTGTTTCAATGCCTTACGTGCACATATGAATCTGTGCTTCATGGTTATTGGCAGAATGTATTATTGCACAGGCGTAGCTCATTTCACTGTGCCAACAGGAACAAGGTTACTGCGACACCACACGCCTGTGATTTGCGGGTAGGACTCTAGACGTTGGGAGTTAAAAACAGCCAATCACTGGTCATGAAGCAGGGCTGCATGTGTGCACATAAGGCATTGAAACAAATTGTTGAAGAATTCTTCACACCAAAAATCGTGTGCTCTACCTATGCCACCTCTTCCGAGAATCATTTCTTCGACTACACCAAGAGCGCAGTCAATAGCTTTGGAATTATTTGACCCAAGCAGCGCGATGTCATCACTGCGAGTGTCCTCCGATCAATACGCCTAGGTCAAAGTTCTTTCAGATATCCCAAGTAGTCTTGTCGAAAACGTTTCCGTTGGTCATAACGTTGCTGTGATTAGACATGTGCACGCCGGCATTAATTGTATTTACTAGGGATTATACAGTCGGGAACACCACCATCTCATAAATCTCTCTCTCGGGAACATTGCTGGAATCGTAGATTATATTTCACCAACATCAATATTGACGAGTCTTTCCCACCATTCGCCCCACTAAGTGGCTCTTCCGGGTAAAAGAAAAAACCCAGCTCTCTCGGTGACTTAACTGCACAGATATACATTCTTCCAATCGTTTGTTGCAAAATATTCGAAGTTCCTACATAGTTTTGTCCGACGATAATTATACATCACATTAGGTCATCCTCAATGAGATATAAAGCTTGAAAAAGAATTCAGTGGACAATAAGAGGCAGAGCTCAAGATGTGGACGGCATAGGTAAAACTGCGTATCCATGCCTTTATCTCCGGACTTACAACCAAAGGCCAAAGAAACCTGTGCCACAAATTTCGAAACATGCTGCATCTCGAATTTGGTTCTGTGACAAGGAAGCGACTGGTCCATCAGGATTTTTATTTCTGTATTGACGTCAAAATTCAACAAGCTTGGACAGCCTTGCGAACCGCTCGTCTTGTCCCAGTGATCCAAACTCTTAAACGTACGTCACAAACAAGAACGCGAATGCCGAAGTGGCACTTCTCATGTTCGCTACAAATGAATATTTTACAGATTCATGCTCCCCATGCAGAACAATTAATCAGCGAAAAAAATATGTGTCTTTTCTCTCAATAATTCTAGTACATACTTGAACAATACCATTTTCTGCAAACTTTTAGCGATCGGCTAGCTTCTTGTCTTCCAATAGACCTTGTTGAATAATTTAAAATATAATTTCTTCAGCAGAGACGAACTCTTGAACATTCAGTTACTCAAGGAGTGTTGTTCACTTCTGCAGTTGGTTCATAAACTCCGTAATCAAGCAACGATCGAACTATTTTCTTGAACGACGAAAATTTCAATACTATCTGGTAAAACCGATTCTTTATAAAATTTATGTAAATCGATACAGTTTTCCGTTTCTCATGAGCGATTACTTCTCCACTGCATAGCACACTGTTTTCAGTTGGCCATTGTAATTTTGGTATAGTCAACCATTCAGGTTCCTCCCACCATTTTACAATTATTAGCTTTTTAATAGTACAGCTTCTTGAAGAGATGTCTGCTGAGTTAAAATTTCCCGGCACATGACGTATGGTTCCAAAACCTATTAGTACACTTAAGAATTTCATCTACTCGATTTTCACAAAGATAGACCAATTATCAGTAAGTTTAATACATTGCACAACAGTAGTGGAATCAGTCCGTATAATCACTGGTAACTCTTGCCAGTCTAATAATTTCACTGTGTTACATGGGAGGCGTGATTCAATCAGCACACTAAAAGAAAAATGTTGTAGGAAGTCTTCCCTGCCAAATTATTTTGTAGTAACCACAAAGTAATTTTATGGTAGCCACAATATTTTAGTGGTGTCAACAAAATATTTTTGTGATGACCACAAAATAAATTTTGCTGGGTAAATATACACAAAGTATTTTGTCGCTGCCAGAAAATATTTGTTTACCGTGCAGACAGTGTTTAAGTCTGGGTATCGTCATATTATTAGGTTATACTCTACTCTTGCTTCGACTTGTAAATAATTGTCTCAAAACGCAGAGAAGTCACTGTCGCGACAGCACATCTGCTCGCGTCGTAAAACACATATATTGTCTTCTTTTCTTCACATAATAGTCGGGGAATTTTGACTTCCTTTAGTAAGTACATCTGTGCTAACCAAACGCTGAATTTTTGCGCATCTTCAACATCAAAGGGAGAATCCCAATTTGGTCCATAAATCACTCATTACCAGTTTTGAAATCAGTGTGACGTGTGTAGCTATCCCTACCGGATCAAATGCATGTGCATGAAGCGAAACTAAGCATGCTGGGTTTTGTGAATTCTTGTTGTGCCAAATTTTCTTCCCACCATGCATGTAAAATGCCACTTCCGTTAAATCACAGAAGGACTCTTCATTATATTCGTTGCAGTTGACAATAACTTATTTAATGTCTCATTACACTGCATGATACAAAACAAGTCTTCAATGTCAAATGATTAATTAATTTGGAGGTAACCCAAGATGGTTCCTGTGCTTCCATATCATATTGTATCATTGCTCCCAAAATAAATGTGCTTGGTTTTAGTCCGAAAACAAAACGATCATTACTGAAAATAATTATGGTTCCTTCTTTATTCCACCACAGGGATTTCATACAATTTCGATACCTGTTTTGGATTCCAATTTAAAAAGTGCCTCCTCGATGTCAGCACAGACTCCAAATTGTTCGCAATGGATGCAAAAGAACAGACAACATATCATTCAAAGTTATAAAAGACCTGGTTTTACAAGAAGCATCAAAAAGAGGATATACTCTTGTAGTAGTACTAGTTTCCTTCACCACTGATCTATGAGGAAGGTAGTGTTCAATATCATCATCGTTAGCAGGTTCAATAATTCCTGTTTCTAACCAGCATTGTAAAACAGTATTTCATTCCTCAAACAGACTTGGAGACATCTTTTGGTGACTACGTGCAGTCTTCGTTCAGCAGTATCTCTTTTTTGGAGGGTTATATTGCTTCTCCCTTCCAGACTGTTCTTCCTCGTAGCATAGGGGCCTACAATTTTCTGAAATTATTCCAAAACAGTACTCACATTTCTCAATCTTGTCAATCGACTGTGCAGTTATGAGTTTGCATTTTGCCTATGACTTTCCTCCAAATTCAGTCTCAATAGCAACTACCTTGTTTTCAAGTTTATCTTGACACCCTGTTAGAATATTGCATAGTATGTTGGCGCCAATTATTATCGTAACCGGTCCGTTTCTGCTTGAAAGAAATGTTTGGTACAAAAACGATCGCTGAGTTCCGATTTGTATTTGGTGATGGTGTTTGTGCCCAATATTTCCTCTTTTGTTTTAAGCAATAACTGAGATACAAGGAAGTTGTCCTTCTTGTGTATCGTTATACCCAAACAACAAAATCACTATACATGAACACTATGACCTATTATCGCAAAGGGTTGGAACATTTATTAGTTGACCCAAACTTACCAAAGACTAATCATCAGTTTGGGAAAACTGGTTTGTCCCTTTTCAGTAACCAAATTTACTGTTGCTGTTTCCTGACCTGAAAACTGTTTTGAATCTTTCCGTAGGCTGATCTCCTTTAATTGGTTAGGCAGACCATCTTTGCTTAGGTTTGATGAAGATATTTCGGGCAAATAATTGTGAGATGTCGGCGGTCACAAAGGAAACTTATTTTAGTCACCGGGCAATCAGTGGTTCTATGACACAACTCAGTGCACAACAAATAGACTCGTTTGCGCAGTAAAATATGTAATTTTTCTTCAATAGATGTCCTTGAAAATTTTCTACAACCAGTGCCCTTGAGTCCTAAAGTGATACTAAACATACATTTCGTACCTGTAGAGGTCTGCAACACATGGGCTGTTGATGGATTAACAGTTCTCGATATCTTCTCGTCAATAACTTGGCCGGCCGTCCTTATCCGCTGCTCGATCTCAATTTACTTCTTCAGAAATGCCATCATAGCATCCTAGAAATTTTGCGAAGTTTGGTTTTCATCTACCAAACTGCGACGGAATGTTCGCAATATTTCATCAGGTAACAAACTTTCAATAACTGGCATCAGAGTTGGTGCACATTCATTCATGTATATTCCAATGCTTTGTAATGATCATAACGCAGTTTCAACCTTCAACCTCGTCGTGGATAAATTATATGCGTTGACATTCGCGCGATATAATGAAATATAAGGATGACTGTTCTCTGGTATACATTTCATAAAGTATACTTGTATTTCCTAATCTTTACTTTATCTCAGTAATGGCGTTGGGTAAATTAATAAGTTTTGCAGGAAAACACTCAGTTAATTCATTTGTCTTGCCTTTGGTAGCGTCTAAAAAATACTGCAATTTTCACTATCTTCAATGTCAGATGGATGTATTTTGTCAAACTCAGCTCACCAACCTAGCCATTGTGATAAATAACCATCGAAAGTTTTCAGTTTTAATTTGGGAAATTTTAGTTTAATTCGTTTTATCCCGGCGGTTTAAGTAAACTGCATCGTTACCTTTATTTATATTCTCCAAATCACAGCATGTAAAATCTCTTCTTGATATTCTGTGCAGTTAGAAAATCTTTAGTCAAAGTCTTGGTATATTCATCGATGTTTGCCAGATCCTTAACTTTGGATTTCGATGTAGAACATTAGTTTTCAGTAATTATAAATTATTACCTGAGAACGCAGCTCCAGCATCTTTCACTGTTTTCGTTATTAAGGCGCGCGAAGCGCCTCTCTTCTTCTTCTTCTTCTTCTTCTTCTTCTTCTTCTTCTTCAGATTTATGATAGCGTCCATTAATTATCACGGTCGTCACATATTGTATTTTCGGTTTTTTTTTCTAATCAAGTTTACGTATCCAAATTACAACACGATCAGATTACAGTCTATCCATATTTATTCTCGCATTTTGCATTTGTTAAAAACAAGCCAGTCTTAAGAAATATAGATTTTAAGAGACATAACTAACATACATTTCCAACAAAATAACAGCAAGATTTTGGTTGTTTTATTTACTAATCTCTGTTCACTACTCTCGTAAACGATATTTCAAATATTTATCTCATTATAAACAAACATCACTTTTGCGATAACTGTTAAAACAATCGTACAAATATCTAAAACTTTCTAGAAAATGGAGCGAAGTGTTCCACTATTGCCCACAGTGACTTCGAGAGTTTTGCTGTGTTCAAATTAATATTTTGTTAGCGAAAATATACACTGTAGTTAATAGCAGGCATTTTCAGATAGACGAACCTTTATAAAATATGTTCCATACAATATAATATTCTTTTGCAATTTGTGAGACTTGTTTACCTACCTCTGTATTAGGAATTGTTTACTTCAACAATACCGTACTCGCATTAAAATTTTTAAAAATGTTCAGAATCGAGTCGAACATAAAGGTCAGAGTCAAAGAAGGCATGGAGGCCTACTATGTCTGAAAACAGGGCATGTATGAAAGAATAAATTAATTTTAAAATGTTTCGTAATGTTTATTAATCGTGTGTTTTATTACTGTAAGCACTGTGATTTATTTGGTAAGTTACCAGCAGTCCGCCCGCGGAATACTTTTAGTACACCAGATAGTGTTGGTAGTAATAAAAATCACTTGAGTATATAGGCCCATGAACATAAAGATTCTAAAAATCACTTCTTAGTGGTGCTCGTTTACAGCTTTAGGGAACACGACATCAAAATTGCAAGATTTTAGTTCAGTTAGTTCCGGTCCGTAAACTCTTTTTATACACAGAGATTTGCTTCATAAAATCAGTTTATTTATTACAATACTGTATGTCTCGCCAACATGTATAAGTTCGCTGAGGTTACTGCCAAAAATATCTCTTCTTCTGGACTACTTATCTTGGACGTCAATGTAAAACCCGGATAAGACCATCTTGCTAACGCACAAGCAGTGGGGTTCGGATCCTGATTAAACTATGCATATGGAATAATTTTATAAGGAATTTTTTTAAAAAATCACTTATTCATTCCATAGTATTTTAGCAAAAGCCCTACAAGCAGTTGCGTTAACAAGTTCGCGGGCGGTTGCATAACTTTCATTACAGTCACTAGGAAGGAAAATGGCATGAAAAGATAATTAGAAAGTTTTGTTTAATTTATCCCCATTTCATGAAATAAAATGTTCCTCAAACTAATTGGGTGAATACCTAGCAGATAGGCAACCCGAGTTGCGTAGTTGTCGACAGGGCTGCGTACTACAGTCATAGATAGAGACGTGACAGCAAACTGGACTCGAAGTTACTGTGTGTTCGTCTGACTTATGTTTTCCAGCAGTTTGTGTGCAGTTATCAAGGATTATTTACTGACCAATGATATTATGTAAATCGTAAAATGTCCACCATCCCATAATGCAGGCACATAAATATGGGAAGGATTGGTGCCAATAATGCTACGGTGTATGTTTGGATGAACATAGGCCATATAATTACGCGAAATATACATGTGTGTACTTAGAGATAGAGGCACGAGTATTTCGCGTATTAATCTGGCAACAGCGTAGACTTCTCAGACCTATACCCACACTGGGAAAAGTCAAATATACATTGGCTTGTAACAGTAACATGTATTACCAACACGACTTGTTCCCTTATGCATCACTGGCTTGCAGTCGTCAAAGATGTGTTAAAACAGCTGTCGTCTAAACACACAAGGAGTAGTGAAGTATACATTATTGACATTCAACCTCACCTAGAATCAATACGCGAAATAATCGTGCCTTTAATTATGGATTGTTCACAGTAAAGTGAACACTTTTAAATACCGTCTTGTCAAAATAATAATCAAATTAATATATTTTAAGAACTTGACTTAAGAATTAACCTTCAAGAACGACGAAATCGATGTAGGCTAATAGCACGCAAATTGTGTCTGTAACAGCGAGATAATTTGAAAATGATTTTAGTTCCGAAAATATCTCGTGCAGAGATTTACAGATGTTAAATTCCGGGCCGGTTATAAGGGGAGGGGCAGTCTGAAAGGACGGTAAATCCTGCAGATTCGAATTTCTAATGTTCATAAAATTTGTGAAAAAAAAAAAATTCTTTGGGGGGCGGGGCAAAAAGCACTTTTGTCCCCCATAGTAAATACATCCATGGTTAAATTATTTTCAACCCAAAAATGCAAGTATTCTTGTAATTAGATTATTATAGAACTCTGGATAGTATTATATCAATACATATAATATAAAAGTTTTAAATTTTGTATGAGTTTTGAGGTTTTAAGCCCTTATTTTCAAAATTGGTCTTTGATTTTCTACTCGAAAACAAAGCATGCCGCTGATCAGTGCTATATAAGCAGACGTCCATTAATGAAACATTTACTAGGCAAAATGCGTCTCATTGAATTGTGTAGAGTAGTTCAGATTTCGTTGTCAGTTGTTTATTCGACTCGTTCGCACATCTCATATTTATTTTCACATTAAATTTGATAACTAGCAAGACGCACACGGGGAAAATGCAGTAGCTATACAGGAGCGTGTGGATGTTAAGATTTATTCATTATAATACTGCCTTTAGCAAATAAGCGTGTACTAAAGCACGGTCGTAGCAATAGAAGGGAACACCTGTTGGCCACCCCTGTTCATAAGGGCAAGAGGCTTGGAAAAAAAGAAACAGAAAAAGAACGTAGAAACATTATTATTATTATTATTATTATTATTATTATTATTAGATTTATTAACTTTGTGCACGTTTGTATATGCTCTCCATTTTTATTTCCACTCACAGGCTACTTTTACTGAATAAATACGAGGAAAATGCGTGTTTTTTTTTTTTTAATAAAAATGATTGCTCATATTAATAATAAATTTGTATATCTTAATTAAATATAACCGTTCATGTGCAGTTGTATTCGTTCATTTACTGCGATGTGTATTTAATATATGAAGGTACGAGCCCGACATAATATAATTTAACATGTATATCGCTATCCTTACTCGCGTTATGCCTCTGAGGTAGAGCTGTTATAATATTCAAAATAAGCGCTGAGCTAGAATGCTATGCAGCATTCAGACTTACAAACAGAACACGTGAATAATATTGAGTTTTAAAAAATGTATATCTCAAAACTTCATTAGCTCGTTATTCCCAGTAGCTATACATATGTATTAATTCAAGCTTCAATAATTTTTCGAGACTAGCAAGAATTGACTGGAAGGAAAGAAGCTGTTTCATTCTAGTACACGTTCATTCACAAGTGCAGGAGTGAAAGTTACTGTTGCCGGACGGACGTGTTGACGGAGTTCAAAGAATCAATAACAGATAGCGCACAGGTAGCTCGACCAGCCAGCTACCAACCTCCACTTGGAACTCACTACTAGCAATACTTGGGTTAGATGCAGAGTTTACTTGACTGCTGTATGTGAGAATATGGTATTGTGCCAATTATTATTTTAATTTTATTAACACGTTGTTGGAGTTATTGAACTACTTCTTTTTAACAAAGTATTTTTAAAAAATGTATAATTTTTAATAGGCCTATTCTTATTCAAAACTTTTAATGGTTATTTTCTCTGTACAAGACTATAATGATTCTTTATATTCTTATTTAAATTTTTTAAAATGTTTTTTTTTTCTGTCTGTTTCTAATCAAGAAGCTATTTTGTTTTACTTCTAGATTGTATTATGTTTATTAATATTCTTTTACGTAACGTTAACCAACATTTTTCTAGTTCGTTGGATTTCAATCTTTGCCGTATTCGATCCCGAGAATCTGAGATTCAAAAATAATATAGCCATAAAAAACTGCTGGCATAACAAGATTTCAGCCAATTAGCATTGAGGATTGTATGATGTGAGAACGTGGAATTAAATTACGATTCTAAAGACAATGTTAAGTGTTATTTAGGTCTTGAACCTGTAATAAAATCCCCATGGACACCTTCAATTTATTAAAACGGTGAGGTTAACCACCCTCCAATTGTACACAACTATTTTTTTGCGATAATTTCGTGTTGTCTTTTGGAGCAGTACATAATAAAACAAAAGTTCCTCATGTAAGTGCCTGAGACTGCATTGTTTACAATAAAACTGCACCCATCTGTTTCTGTGAAGGCAAAAAAATGCTTCTTCCGACAAGGAATTTGCTAGTTTTTCCTCGTGTTGTCAGGAAAATGCATCCCGTGATGTTTTTGATTTAAAATATTTCGCAAAATTCAGCCAAATAAAACCTCAAAACAGTTAGGTGTGAACTTGTAAATACAGTGTTGCATTTAAAATCACGGACCTAGTAACAATGTACTATTTCTGTAGTTATGTCTGGGACGTGGACAATGAGAGAAGGTCGTTGTTGTTATGTTTTTGAGGGAATGGAAAT
This sequence comes from Medauroidea extradentata, assembly GCA_003012365.1. Taxonomy (NCBI): domain Eukaryota; kingdom Metazoa; phylum Arthropoda; class Insecta; order Phasmatodea; family Phasmatidae; genus Medauroidea; species Medauroidea extradentata. The sequence continues at coordinate 8,002 of PNEQ01101901.1, read as the reverse complement.
AAATACGCCGATTATGTGTTGAGATGTGTGTTTGTCTGTGTTTCCATGTGAGACAAGTTAAAACCCATCCTGAGACGCGGCTCGTAAACCTATGGATGATGTCGGGCGCGACGTAGCATACAGAAATAAATTGGGTATCGCACCATATTTTTAAAACTGAGTCTTTTATTTTAAGACGATATTCGTGAATTGGATAAACAACACATCTTTCACAAGCTGAAAGAAATATGTTGATTTTAAAAAGTTTTGGCGCCGAACGCTAGACCCTAGATGTTATTAAACTACGACTAAGCGATCATTTCTTAAAGTTTATTTTTTCAGAAATCTGTAATCTGATAGCAAACACACGTAAATATAGTCTTTAGAAATAAAAACGGGGGTGACTAAGGGCCGTATCTATAGACATCTTTCGAATGACAACCTACTGCTCACCAATGCTTTCTCTAGACTATGGGGATAGCAGTTGGTTGTCATTCGAAAGAGGTTTATAATATCTGCCCTAACTCTTGTTGTTATCATATGTGCTTCTGTGATTGGTTTAGTAAACACGGTAACCTACCAACCTAACCTAACGTGTAACAGTAGGCTGGGACCCACAATGATGTCTATGCATTACGCTGCACACCTTTCAACATATGCTAGTATTGTAATCTAAGGTTGTATCCAAATAGTCAGTATGTACTAGCTAAGTACGCAATGACCGTAACCGTATTAACGTGTACGAGTGTAAGAACGAAGGCCTGTGGTTTACGATGTCCTTATGCGTGCTTGTAGTCTATGTTGGAAAATAGCAACTGGTGTCAACTGTTCATTATTTTGTTTCGGGAGTTATAAGTGGGCCGCTATATTTTTTTGTTTCTTATTGATCTCACGTATTTGATGTCATGATTTTTAGATATAGTATATTTCCTACGTTTTTCGTATTTGCTTTGTTATTTTCTTTTTTCTTATGGCCGTAGTAACATGTGACAGGGCGTTTTAGAGAAAATTATTTCCTTATGCGTTCCTCGTATATTCGTGTTGCATGGAAACTAATACAATGAAGGGACCAAATTTCAATGTTACTTGAACTTCTTAACCTTGCTTGTAAATCAAGCAACTCATCCCTCTACTGCCTTCAAACTGTACAAACAATGAATATCATAACAGCACGCACGCCATCTGCTATGTAATTACTGTATTTATATTTCATTCAAAATAATCTGTCCAATAAATATGACGTGGTTCTTCTGCATCAGTGTGAGGTTAATATGCATCGTACAAATGTTTTGGTACGTAATTAATACATGGTAAACATATAAGAATACAAGAAGGCAAAATATAATGTTGAAAATATATAGCCATAGCTCTTTTTTTGCTTCATAGAACGGCAGAAATAAATACTATAACCACTCTTTGCTGGTTTAAATTAACTGCGTAGTTATGCTACACTCGTCATATATAAAAAAATTTCGTTAGCAAGCCTACCTTATTCGAAAAGATGGAATTTTTTTTCGTATATCCATTTTCCGTTCCAGTTCGTCCGCACCAAAATTCCTTGATCTATTTCGTTCCGTCCTCGTGTTGGTAATGTTTACATGGTCCATAGACTTGCGGATTAGGTTATGTGACGTTGAACGTGAACAGCAAAAATGTGTTGCATGGTTTTCGAAACGTAGATATATGTCTTCATTATTAAACAGACTGCGGTGATGTTTATAAGGTACAAATAAAAATGCCACATAACAATCTTCATAAAACGAAACGAATATGTGACGTGATATCGACATATAGTTTGGTGATTTACCAAATGGGATTATTCCAAAACAAGTCCAAAATAATCCAAGAGGACTTTACAGTAAGTTTAATTACTTGTTTTCTTGACGACTTTTTTTCTTCATAGAGTACCAAACTTTCGCTACGTCAGTACCAGAATATTTGAATACGATCGTTAGTCATTGCTTGTAATTACAATTGAATCTTGAAATGTACGGTAACTGCACATGAAGTGAATTTTTTTTTTTTTAATGTAGTTTTCGTATGTCGATAACATGTGCGAAACTTTTCCGCAATATTGTTTTAATAGATAGCACGTTATTGTTTTCTATGATGCCAACTGAACAGTTTTGTCGGTTGGAATTAGAACGTCGGCGCGCTGCACAAATTGAGCCAATTAGAAGCCAGCAAGGTGCAATGATATGATGTTATTTGTTTACTTCAGAACTCGTGTTAGAGTGAACGGAGAATAGTGTGCTGAAAAACGCAACAAGTAAGCAGCTTCGTGTACTTGTCAAGTATACAGCCTACGTGTACTGCACTGGGAATCCGGACGACGCCAGAACATACTTGATGACGTCACAAGTGGTTCCAGGTATGGATATATTGGAGATGTACGCACTTGGAAGAAAATTCTGACACGGCCTTAGTCGATAAACGGTTTGTATACTATCAGTTTATTGGAAAGTCTATGTACGATCAAGACATAACATGTTACAAAAAATACTAAAGATACTTACTTGCGGCAACTTTTCATAAATATTAATTTTAAAATACGGTTAATGAGTACACGTTGCATATCCAAGCAGAAAACCGTATGTAGTTAGCTTACGTATTACGAAACGTTTGTATTATTTCCAACATACTGACACTTTGTGGTATTTTACATAATTAATAATCTTATTTACTCTTTTTTGAACACATGTTGTTCACCATTAAAAAACGAACCTTACCCTGTAAAATATCTACGAAAGGCAATATAAGGTATCAGAATAATTTAAATAATAAATTTTCAGTCAATTTCTATCAATAAAATGTGATCATAATTTTATAGCAACGAAATCATGCACACACACACTTCACCAACAGAAGTTGTAAGTATTTTGGAACGCCCATTTTTAGCCTACTTTCCGAAAGGAAAAAGTGGATAATGAGATCACCTTTCTGTCTGCGTGTCTGCATTGATGTGTGTGTGTGTGTGTGTGTGTGTATGTCCCCTAAAAACTGTTGAACCATTGGACCGAATGCATCAAACTTTGCACACATACAGTACTTAGCAACCTGACTTCACTTTTATATAGTTCGTTTACGCCATGTTCATTTTTACAAAATGGCGGCCATTTTGACATTTTTAGATCAGGCTAGATATCTAAGGAACCATGTTTAACAATTCCATCAAACACGGTACACAGACACCAAATACAAAGCTGGCTTGACTTATGTGTATTTCGTTCATCCAGTGTTCATATTTTAAAAACGTCTCTATATTTATATTTTTAGAATAGTATTACATAATGGTAACCATTTTTATTTGTTTTGCATAATATGCCACATGTGTGTTGAAATTTTTTTTAGGCATTTTATCGAAATTGGTACACACGTAGCCTACTACCAAATCTACAAAGCTGGCTTGACTTTTCTGTATTTCGTAATGGCGACCATGTAATATTTTTTGCTTAATATAACGTGTTTCGGGAAACATTTTTCCGAAGTTCATTAACCTCGGAATGCGTGTTCTAGTTACTTAGTTGTCTGGACGTTTCTGTATTTCGTTCATACTTTGGTAATGTTTTGAAATCTGCAGCTACTTTTTATCTTTATGGTAGGAAGACATCTAGGAAAACTTTTTTATTTAAATCAAACTGGGTACGGGTTAGTAAGCTGACTTATTTTTGAACAGTTCATTTATCATAGGCCTATATCTTAACTAATATTATTGAGTATTCCTAGAGGCATGTAAACGATCCTAACCTTCAGGGTTTATTTGCACACACTTTGAGGAAAGTAGGCTTATCAGGCCTTGATGGTGCCTTTCATTGTATCAACATCTTCACCTTCCGCAAGATTCTCCTCTTTTCCGCCTTGCACCAATCGTAAAATTATCCCGCTTTTGAAAACTAGTATGGTTTAGGTTTTCTAGTTACACTATGCGAAATATTCTGCACGTTTTAAACTCGTCTATTCTGGATCATTGTTGATTTCCAAAAGTGTTTCCTTAATTTTCTCCTCTACTACTCTGCAAAATATTCTATACGTTTTAAAAACTTTTTTTTTTTTTTGCGACATGAAGTTCACGCACAGAGTGCCATAGTAGTTCCTTAATTAATTTGTGCTAGCGATGAAAAATTTGTGTGCACTTCTTTAAATATGCTATAACAGTTAATGTGTTCATATTTGTGCTTTGTGATCTTTGAAAGAACTGTGCAATGGGAGTTCATGACTAGATTCAGTTTCTCGGACGTACTCCATTGCAAAATTGAATGACTGTCAAAGGAAACTAAACAAATAAAAGAAAACCATAATATAAACAGAGTATGCTTAGTCAGCAAGATACATACACAACAAGTCGCACTCGTGTTCCTGAACCCTGTGTGTCTACCTGATGACGGGAACAGATCCCAGTTCCCGAAACGTCGTAACACTGTCTGTCTGGAAAACTACTGTGTTTTGTTTCGTCTCTTCATTGTGTCGTTTGTCTTGTCTGTATATGTCTGATATCTGTTGCGTTTTGTCTCGTCTACTTGTTGTGTTCTTTTGTTATTTTTATGTTCGTGTCTGATATCTACTGTGTTTGTTGTTTCGTCTCATCGCTGTGTCGCATGTTATTTGGTTTTTTTATTTTATATGTTATTAATTTCATTTATTATCTGTTTGTTTTTATTTGACCCGATTCCATCTTGGAATTTCATGTTGTGTATGTATCTTGCTGACTAAGCATACTCTGCTTATGTTATGGTTTTCTTTTACTTGTTTAGTTTTCTTTGACAGTCATTCAATTTGCAATGGAGTACGTCCAAGAAACTGAATCTAGTAATTTGTGCTTTGTGTCAGATGGTGCCATTGTCACGTATTTTTTGTGCTTGTCTTATTATTTCTGCCATAAACATATTCGCAACGACTAAATTTTTCCCTAAACCCAGCGAAGACAGATTTCTCTGCTGATCCAAACTCATTTCAATATTTGCATCGCTGTGGAAGTTGTGCAACTTAAAACAATTGAGGCTATTCTGTTTCACCTGTCATGGACAAGTTAAGACACGACTTCCGGAAGTATTTGCGGTTACCATACTTGATTTTGTTCTTTGCTGACCTTGAAACTGGGACCACTTTTTCTCTCTTATATGCAAGTCACTTGCTGGGTAGTGATTTCCAGTTGAACCGGTTTACTCTGCATTTATTAAATTACCTGGTGAATAACCTTCTTTTACTAAAATGATGAAGAGTTTTTTGAGATTATTTACAAGAAGTTGCGTCGAAATAATGTATTGAGCTTTACTGAGTTATCTCTTCTCGAAAACTAATCACTGTAGGATACTTGTACATAGTTGTTACAGAGAATATGCCGAACTTAAATCCATGTTGTATTCGGTACACATCTTAATTATAGGTAAACGAATAATACAAATAAAATTAGCAAAAATATACTAATTCTTATAAATTTTGAGTATATTTCCTTACATATAGCTGGGTAAATGTAACGTACAATCATTCCTTGAATTGCTGTTAGCGTTAGCCGTAATATTAAACTGCTATCTGAGCTTTGAATGTTGTATAAACTACTCGACGTCTAATTATTATTTTTTTTTTTTTTAGAATTACATGTTTTTTACTTTTCGTATAGGATCTCTATCACACTGAAAATTATAGTAGAGATAAAATACATTTTTACCATTTCCTATTCTTCTTAGTTTAAACATTTTAGGACATATGTTACTAAACTAACCGTCTCAAACAAAAACATAATGCACAATGCAGTAGGATCGGTTGCGTACAACTGTAATGTTTTGTATAAACTTTTTTTTATCACCCTCTTCCTTATAATTAATTTTCCATGATTATTTGCACACTGTTTGTTTGTATTACGTAGTTTCAACACACCAATTTTGCTTATCTAAATTATTTGATTTTTTTTTTTTTTGTATTTGTAAATGCTGGCACCTTAACTTCGTCACTGTAATTATTACGATAATACATAAATAAAAAATACGTAGGCTTAAATAAATAAATAAATTAATTAATAAGATTTATCGTTTCCGTGATGAAGTATAGTGACAATGCTACTATCATTGCATGTAATTTATGTACATTAAAACAATGGTGTATAACATTTATCAAGCAAAAATGTACCAACACATATCGAAAACCAAGAACACTGGCATCATTAACTGGTATTTTTCTTAAAATACTCACACTGTAAAAATCATTTTGTACTTTCACAAAGAAAATCTTTGGAAATCCAGTTGCCAAATAAATTTCTTGTAAAACTACAATGGTTGTCCTTGTGATAAAATACAAAGTATTTGTTTGTAAAATTACAAAGAATAGCCTTGTAGTTGTACTTGAATAAGGTGAAAAAATATTTAATGCTCATTTAACTTCATAAACAACACTGAACATATTTAACAAATAACTTTTGAATAAAGGACGTTTACATGACATTTTTAGGGGAAAAAATTGGAAATATTGAATTTCAAACCACTCTGCCCTCGCTTCGCTTCCTTGCACCTTACCCGTAGACCACTGTGACTTCTGTAATGATAAGACTTTATTTATTTGTATATATTTTATGTACAGTTCAATAATAATTATTTCTTTTAAAGCACGCAATTAAGATAAACATTCACATTATTGCAAAAAAATGCTTTCCACAGGTTGTGATCTTTGCATAAGTAATTTCCGGCGAACCTATGATTTTGGTAGATTTCACATTTTTCTAAGTTTTTTTGCAAACAAAATCCTTTTCACTATATAAACTAATAATTTTACAAGGAACATTTTTCAACATTTACAAAAGTTTGTACAACTACAAGAAGTGCCTTGTCATATTTTACACAAAAATTTCACAGTGCAGGAACTGTCGGTATACAGGTACAAAGTTTTGTAGTATTACAAAGTTTACCTCTGCAACTTTATAAACTAATGATTCCACAAAGAAAATCATTGTAAATTTTACAAATTTTTATTGTGTATTTTATTTTTCGCTTCCACAATAAAAAAAAAAAAAATAGCAGGCCACCAGCGACTAAGCATTACGTTTGAAGTTAATATATCTTCTATATTGTTATATGAATGAATATTTTATACCAGTGCAGTACAAATGAATCATTATTTTAAACAAACTTCCGTAATTTTTAATTTGCAGTACTTACAAGATAGCTATGCCTCGAATTAATAAAGAAAATAATGTTAAATAATAAAATTGTTTGGTGCGAAAAATAAAGTTTGCATTTATAAGAGACTGTAAATATATCAATTTTGAATTCAATTACTTTGTTGCAATTATCGTTCTTTTGTTGCTTCATAATGTAATTTAGCAACTTCTTTGCTCATACTCGCACTTGCATTCTCTCCCACAATTCCTTGCATACTCTTCATGTTCACTGCATCTACGCTTGTACACGCCTTGGGACATCAACAAACAATCGTTGGCATCGTGTACATTCTGTTAATGTTCGTTAGGTTAATGTTGCAAGTTATCAAGTGGACGAACTAAGGGAAAGAAAAAACATGCATGAAATAAATATATTTACAAAGTTTGGAATTTTGTATTAAATTGGTGCTTTCATTTAAAGCAAAGAAAAAATATATCTTATTGCAAGTTGCTCCCACCCCGTCTTCGCCTGCCCAGTTATAAAATGTAACTTATTGCAGGTTGTGCCCACCCCCTCCTTGTCTGTCCAGTTGTAAAATGTATCTTAATACAAGTTGCGCCCACGCACTCCCAGTCTGTCCAGTTATAGAATGTATCTTATTACAAATTGCGCCCACACCCCCTCCCAGTTTGTCCAGTTATAGAATGTACCTTATTGCAAGTTGCGCCCACCCCTTCCTAGTTTGTCCAGTTATTGAATGTATCTTATTGCAAGTTACGACCACCCCATCCCAGTTTGTCCAGTTATTGAATGTATCTTATTGCAAGTTACGACCACCCCATCCCAGTTTGTCCAGTTATAGAATGTACCTTATTGCAAGTTGCGCCCAACCCTTCCTAGTCTGTCCAGTTATAGAATGTATCTTATTGCAAGTT